>OVAP01004356.1:0-14750 GCA_900406295.1 Aurinia saxatilis | reverse complement strand
CCGAAAAACCCGAACCGAACCCGAACGGATATCCGAACGCCCACCCCTATGGTCAAGTGTGAAGAAATGATGGTTTCCGAATTCAAATAATTGAAACTTATTTTAAAACGTAAATGATGCGTGTTTGGGTTTGTCTGAAAGTTTCGTCAAGACGGAAAGCGAAATGAGTCATATTAGTCTTCACATTGTATTGTAGTTTTCGTTCTTTATGTTTCCAGATTTGTATTTTTACTTTTCTTAACCAAAAGGTTCAGTTCACTATCATCTTCAACTACTACCCCATAAATGATAATGCTGCATTTTTAATTTTTATTAACGATAGATTGGGAAGCAAGAAACCAGAAAAAGTCAATGACTAAGTGAAGCATTCCGGGATAACAGCCAAACTCTTTGAGCCTAGACAACAACTTGGGAAGGGAATCCAAATAATGAATGGCTTTATTCCTTAGTTAAGCAATAAAAGGGTTTGTGTACGAGACAATCAAGGTCAAAACCCATGTCGCATGCCAAGAAGATCAGTGAGATCATTAGGAATCTAATGTTGTCTCGTATATCATTTCTCCAGAACTAAGAAGAAAGAGAATAGTCTACTGGCGTAAATCTGAAGCTACTACCAATTACCAAAGTGACTACTCACAAGTTGTCCAAGAAAAAGAGGGAGAGTGTCTCTGATTTCTGTGGCAAAATCGCTTTGTCTCCTCAAAAGTGTGGTTTGGTTCATCTGAAACAGTAAATGGCATCTTAATTTGAGGTGCTTGGTTGCCCTAATAACCTTACTTTGTAGAAAGGTTATAACATCAAAATCCTTTTGCTCTAGCCACGTTCCTTGTTTCTTTTACTTACATACAAGAAGGAAGTGTCATTCCATATAGCCTTCTCTAGGTTTCTCTTGGCCTTCACCACAGGTGTCTGTATTATCCCGAGACCGCTTAGATCCCTTGAGATCATAGATCCTGGATATTGTTTTATTGTAGAAAAGACCTCCATCACCATCAAGTGTTTTTTCAACTTTTTACCGCCCTTAACAGAGAGAACTGTACTCATAGAAATGGATAGCAGTCAAATCAATCAATAGTCATAAATCTTACATTTCAAAGCAAAATGTATCAGTTCCCTGAATATTACGTGCAGACAGACCAAAAATTTGGCAAAGTACACCTTGCTTTTCCCTCCTTGTGCATTCCATGTCTTACAAAGGCTTAATGATCTCACAAAGTCTACTTCGCTTGGACAACACTTTTTCCTCAGACTGTCAAACTGCGTTGCATAAAAGCATTTCACAATGAACTTCACATTACATCCAGCTTCTGATAATTCATCATCGAAATTCATGGTGACATGTGGAGAACTTTTATCATCTTTAGACCCATGCACCGCTTGGTGAGTGTAATCAACATCTATAGATCGAATTGTATCGGATCTGCTAGCAACCCATTCCTTGTATACCTTGGAACTGAGAGCATATGATAGAGCGCTGCCAGGATCATCTTCGTAGATATGAATCACAACATCTCTGAGCTACCAGCCGAAATCTAGGTGTTGAACCAACAGTCAGACTGAACTTAATTAGGTACTCCCTGGGGCAACATGCGTGAGTAATTAGACAAGAATGATCTAAGCCTTGAGAGATGTTCTTGGGTAGGCTCTTGGTCTGGTACGGCTGATACAGGTGAATGAACCTGCAGCGGCCTGGGAGTCTCCTTTGGAGAATGCTGTAATTCTGGATTTCCAAATTCCTCATCATTACGAATCTTCGATGCAGCTTCATTTTCAAGTCGAGATTTTAGGAGGAAAGTTGATTATCCCAAGCATAAGACCCAATCAGAAGTGCACATCTCACTCTATTTAGCTCTAGAATACCCAGATATCTCTGACTATTTTTGGGATCCTCCACAAAATAAGGTTGCAGTGCATCCTGTCATGACAAGGAGTCACCAAGGTTACAGAAGCACACATGATCTGATAGAAAAATAAGAAGTAAAAGTGAATAAGATACTCACGTTATATTCATCTTTTTCCTCTCTGAACTGATCTTTTAATTTCACTATAAGGCTCTGAGAGTGCCCAATAGCACTGTCTTTTCCCTCATTCTTAGATTGTGGAAGATACCAGATACGGCTGTTGTGCCTTATCCTCCTAACCATCCGGTGTCCCTACTTGATTAGGAGAATCGACATTAGGTATCTCCTCTCTTGCGTGCTGTACAGGACTAGTACTGTCCCTAGACGGAGGACTGGCCTCAACTCTAAAGTGATCATCTCTACCACTAACTCTACTATATCTATATATACGAACTACTATTATATATTCTTGGATTTCAAAGACAAAGAATACCTTGCGCGAGCCCAAAGTTATCTAAAACCCCCAAATTAAAAACCCAAAATGTGTATCAACTCCATATCATTTTATTTGATTGGAGAAAGAAGAGGATAAAAGAAGAAAGACCCAGAACGATGTTGGAACCGTTTTTTGATAATGGCGACCATTATTTCGGTGGCATTTCCGGACAACAAAGTTGTCGGAATGCCCGGATTTTGGAGTCATTGGATTCCCCGTTATGATCACTACAACGTAGTGTGTTCATTTGTCAAAACGGTATTTGTGTGAATGAGAAATATTGGTCCGAAGTCAATGACTTGGAAAGCTTATAATGTTTGATAATTTGGCTAAGTAAAAAACTAGCAATTATCCAACGTTGAATACATGAGGTGAAAGTTTTCTTGTATATATAAGGGAGAAGTAAGAAAATACACTATAATGTATTAAAACAAAATCTCATATTTGCGTGGGTACCAAAACGGGGAGACACGGGCTGTACCGCAGTTGAGATTCGAATTAGGATTAAAACTTGGTATATGAATAGTAGGCCCAATGGCCTTTATCTTTGCAGCCAATTTATTATTTAATTTGTGATTAATTTATTAATACAAAATCATAAAGAAAATTATTCTAATTCAATGATAATTAAACCAACGTACAAGTAGCGTTTCTTTTTTATTTATGTGTGAAAACTGGAAAGGCATAGACAATTAATATTTGTCTTAATGATTCTTCACTAACGTGAGAATTAATGGTTAGCTTGAGAAAAAGCTTAAAAGTCATAGCTTTACCACTTCTCCAAATAGCTGAAATCATTCATTCGATCAAATAAAAATAAAAAAATAATTCCTCACAAATTTAGTTGTTGAGTCTGAGAGTATACACGGTAATAAGGTTCGTTAGATTCTATTCTCCGGTATTGGGAGCTAGAAACAAATACAGCAGTTGTATCCTGGAATTCTTACCGCCATCGAAACCGTCACACTACGGGGCGTCTAAAGAATTAAGGAAAGAGATTCATATCTCGACTCTGCTTTCCTCTTTTCCTCAAAAAGTTATTGGTATTGTATGGTGATTTTTGTTCTATATTACTTTATATTTATCGGTTTGCCTCTTTGTAGTATATATGGTCCTACAATCTTAATTCTTTAGATTTTCGTTATTGTTTATTTGAACTAACGAAAAACTGATATTTGTGAAGTTTCTTAAGAACAGGAATCACTTGGACTCAGTATTTTTGTTGGATTGTTGCTTTACATATTGCTTTAATCGCTTAGTGTCGTTATGTTTAACGCTCTTCCAGTCCAAAAGGTTTACGATCGATTTGTGATTTTTTTTTATAATCTAAATTCTGGGTTTATTAAGAAAGTAGATTTCTGATAATCAAAATTTCCGGGTTTATCAAAAATAATTGATCTTTGCGTTTAATTTTCTCAATAGATATTTCAAACGGGTTGAGTTTACAAACATTGGTTTATGTTCGGTTTTGAACTGAATTTTTTAATCAGTCTTTGATTTTCCGATGACTCTTTGGCCGGTTTTCGTTACACGGTCGTTGTGTTCTGCGTTTGCTGTTACCGGCAAAGAAGAAGTTAAAACACAATTTGTGTTGTTAATTGGGTCATTCTTTTTAATGGGCCTATGTCTTTTGTTAATGACTTTTATTTATCCTCGTTTTATTTTAATCAAAACTTCTTTGACTTGTTGAATTGAATAATATTTTTTTTTCTAATTTTCTTAGTTCTGGTAATTGNATTTTTTCCAATTTGCTTAGTTCTGGAAATTATTATTTAATGGATTGTTGTACTTGTGTATGTAACACATCTCAAACGTGTTTTAATACGCTTTGACGAATACTTTGCGGAGATTCGATGGGAACACGCTTTTAGAAGTTCTAAATGATTTGATAGTGGTTTATAAATTGCTATTTAGTACCATATCAAAATCAATAAATTCTTTCAGATTTTTAACTCAATCAAAACTCTTATTGAATCAATGTTGATTTTTAATCAATAAATATTGTCATCTTAATCGTTTTTGGTTCTTTGTGAACAATTTCGAGTTTGAAGTATGACTAGTACCAACAACATGTGATTATTTATCACCACAATCTAACGGAATTGCGGAACGCAAGACCTGAACTCTGAAAGTGATGATGAATGCGTTGTTGCAGGAATTTGGGTTAGCCCATCATCTGTGGGGGAGAAGCTCTGCTTACCACCAAGTATATCCTGAAGAAAACACCGTATAAAATCACTGTCAAGGCGCCATATGAACTTTAGAAAGGTAATGTACCCCCGTACAAATACGTGAAAGTGTGGGGGGTGCCTGGTAGAAGTCATAGTGCCACCTCTTACACAATGGTAACTCACGTTGTATTATACTACAACATAAAAACCATTACGAAACTGATCTCAAGAGATTGAGTTGCAAAATCATCAAGGGAATGGGTTTAAAGCTTATGACATAAGAGGTTGTTTGATGGAAACCCTACCTACGTGACTGGAGATCCCAAGATGTAGGTTCAAAGGGAAAACCAATTCAAGTGGAATCTGATAAGAGCACTGGGAGACTCAAGTCTCTACCCAGTTCCTAGGATGATTACCAGTGCTTCCTGTAAGTGTTGAGTTTAAGCGTATGCTTTTAATGATTTGAGACCAAGCTTTGTAAGATATGTGGAGTATTTACAGGATACTTCTTAAGATACAAGCTAATGGCAAATCACCTTGTGAGTGTGAAATGGGGCCGTTTCTACGAGAATGTATGTAAGGCTATATTTTCCAAATTCACTCATGATTAACCAGGTTTGTTCACGGCCAAAATGAACACAATAGAGAACCTATATTTTGTGAGAAAATGAAGTTGTGTTATGGTTGTTGTCTAGGTTTACATAAAAGTCCGGGTGGTTCAAGACATCATGTTCACCTCATGGTCGAGTAAATCCGACAGTTATTAACAATGAGTGGGTTCAAGACTGAAAAATGCTACCAACTCATATACAGTGAATTTTTCGCTTGTACTCTCAAAAGTTCTTTAATTGAGTCTTGTCGAGTCTTGTTTAGGAAGTCAAGTCTGTCAAGTTGGTCGAATTGTCTAGTGTCTAGATTGATTTCTATTCATGTGGGGGATTGTTGGAACCGTTTTTTTTTATAATGGCGTTGACCATTATTCCGGTGGCTTTTCCGGACAACAAAGTTGTTGGAATGCCCGGATTTTGGAGTCATTGGATTTCTCATTATGATCACTACAATGTAGTGTGTTCATTTGTCAAAACGGTATTTGTGTGAATGAGCAATGTTGGTCTGAAGTCAATAACTTGGAAAGCTTATAATGCTTGATAATTTGGCTAAGTAAAAAACTAGCAATTATCCAACTTTGGATACATGAGGTGAAAGTCTTCTTGTATATATAATGGAGAAGTAATAATGTATAATGTATTAAAGCAAAATCTCATACTTGCGTGGGTACCAAAACGGGGAGACACAGGCCGGAGCGCAGTGGAGATTCGGATTAGAATTAAAATTTGGTATATGGATAGTAGGCCCAATGGCCTTTATCTTTGCAGCCAATTTATTATGAAATTTGTGATCAATTTATTAATACAAAATCATAAAGAAAATTATTCTAATTCAATGATAATCAAACAAACGTACAAGTAAAGTTTCTTTTTATTTATGTGTGAAAACTGGAAAGGCATAGACAATTAATATTTGTCTTAATGATTCTTCACTAACGTGAGAATTAATGGTTAGCTTGAGAAAAAGCTTAAAAGCCATAGCTTTACCACTTCTCCAAATAGGTGAAATAATTCATTCGATCAAAAAAATAATAATAATAACAATTCCTCACAAATTTAGTTGTTGAGTCTGAGAGTATACACAGTAATAAGGTTCGTTAGATTCTATTCTCCGGTGTTATGAGCTAGAAACAAATATAGCAGTTGTATTATGGGATTCTTACCGCCATCGAAACCGTCACACTACGGGACGTCTAAAGAATTAAAATAGATTCATATCTCGACTCTGCTTTCCTATTTTTCTTAAAAAGTTATTGGTATTGTATGGTGATTTTTGTTCTATATTACTTTATATTTATCGGTTTGCCTCATTATATTATATATATGGTCCTACAAACGATTCTTGAGTTTTTCTTTTTTCCGATCGAACTTTGGAAAGAAAGAGAAACGAAGAAGAGAAATCACAAATGCTCTTACGTTCTAGTTACAACAGCTTTTAAAAAAGAAAAAAAAAATCACAAATGCTAATGAAATTGGAGAAATTTGAAACAAGAGAGAGCAGTTATCTCTGAAGATAATTGAATCCATATTCCAAAGGCCCATAAATTTTATAGCAATTTTTAAGGCCCAGATAAATTACATAGGCTTTTTTTTTAAAACATCTGTTGTTATGATATAAAACAAGAGTTTACAAAGTGGAGAGTATGTGCATAGAAGAATACATACAACAAGGAATATAATCGGAACGCCCAAACTTTGTCTATGAGCTAAATGATTTGTATGACCACCCGCAAAACGGAATTGAATAACATAGAACAAGTTCAATTACATAGGCTTAGTCTTCTAATATAGGTCGAGGCCTCTGCTATTTTCGTATTATTTATATGAAACCAGAATTATTGAATTTTATAATCTTAACTTTTTGGACTTTGATTCTCTTTGCATGTTCAATGGCCACCAAAAACCTTTTTCTCTCTTGTAACATATTTTTGAAAAACAAAATAGTTGACGCTGTTAAATTTTTCTGTCACGAATTATTCTTCAATCATACGGAAGCATCTATCCATTTTTCTCTCTCTCATAATACATTACCATATATAACAAATCATTTTCGGTATCTTCTCTTTTATGTCATTGAACAACTAAAGCAAAGTTCCATTAAAAAAAGCACTCACTATACCGACTTACCCTCTAAGCAACTACTACACGCACTTGCTGATATACGCATAACGCATATGCATCATTTAATCTAACTAATCTCTAAGCTTGGTTGGAAAAGCACTAAACATATCTTTAAGATAAACCACTGAATAAAGCGAAATTAGTTATAGTCTGATAGATTTAGGAAATTAAATACGAACATACAATACAATAATGGACATATTACATGTAAATATACTATTACAATTGTATAGTTTGAGTGACCAACGGTGGGATTTTAATTTGCTAATTAATTATTTGATGACGAGGAAAACCAAAATAATTAAAGTGGGCTCCGCTCACATGAGAAATACGATTCCATAGTGGACCGATGAGTACTCCTTAACCAACAATCTTCTTTAATTTTCTTATTAGCTTCACACGAGAGAGACTATTTTCTTATTTTAAATATAATTTCGTTAGGAAGAAGAAGTTTTACACACACACACACACAAAAAAAAGGTTTACACAAACAATATTATACTATTAAATGATGCATACTACACAGTCTAGACTATTTAATAAGTGGAAGAGTCCCATGCACTTGGCTTACGTAACACAAACGCATCCATCATCGCCCTCTCCTTTTCACGTCTCGATCTCTCCTCTTAACTTTCAACTCTTTAAACTCCACAAAGCCTCCTTTTTCTTTTTTTCTCTTAGATCTGATCGGAAAACTCTCGTCGATCATAACATGCCGGGAAATTCACACCGCCTGAGATCCGACGTAGCAATCATCTTCACGGTGATGATCACGTTGCTGACGTCTCCAACACTCACCAACGCTTCAGCCACCAGAAAGCTCGACGAGGTCGATCCCATTAAGTGCTCTCCAAGCTGCGTCGAAAACCCTCCTCCCCCGTCTCCTCCACCACCGTCTCCGCCTCCTCCAGCTTGTCCTCCTCCACCGGCTCTTCCCCCACCACCTCCTAAGAAAGTCGGACCAAACTGTCCACCGCCTCCTCCGGCTAACTACTTGTACATAACTGGTCCGCCGGGAAATCTCTACCCCGTCGATGAGCAGTTCGGAGCGGCCGCCGGAAGAAGTTTCACGGTGGTGAAGTACTCCGGTCTAATCGGGTTTGGACTTATGGCTGTCTTGATTCTTTAAAACGTGATTTGTTAAAGAATTGGTATACTTTTTGATTAGTTGTTGAACATCGTTGATTATAATAATTTTACTAGCTTAATTAGGATAATATATGTTTCATCATATTGTCCTATATCCAAATTTTCTAAACCAAACAAATAAGGCACCTATAACCAAAATTCCTCCTGTTTAATGGAAATTATCAATTATGTAAATTCTAGAAATGTTTTCTATTGTTTGTTTTTATTTTCTGATAAGTTGTATGTATCAGCAACTTGTTGTTCGATTTGATTCTCGGAATTGGAAAGTATACTTTATCGGGAATAATTTTTATGGAAAGGCAAACTATACTTAACACATGTAAAGTTGAATTTAATTTTTATATTCAGAGAAAAAAGAAGCGTAAAGTTTAAAAGGCTAAATGGGCAAAAATATTTTGTCTTTTTTGTCTTTCCGCTTCGCTCTTGTAAATTTGTATAATTAAGAAAAGTCAATATGTTTTAACTGGAATGTATGAGTTAAACTCTGTAGATAAAGTTGGTGAAAAACTTCTTATGAGTAGTTGATAAAATATTAAAAGCAGTCATTAGTTAAATACAAGGAAGAAAACGACACTTTAGTTGAAAAGAGAAAAAGGAAAAAAACGACACGTGTACAGGCTTTGATGTGAGAGTGAAGATCAACTTGGGTTTCAACAAATTATGTCCCACAAGGCCGACCCTAGACATGACATGTGGATCAGTTTCACCAAACGCTAGGATTTTTCATTACCGAAATTCTTAAATTTACATTTCTCCTTTTTTGTGTGTGTGTGAACATTTGTCCATTTTCTTTTTTTTTTCAACAACAATTCAGCATTATGCTGGACTCGAATCTATGTGGTGACACAGTGACAGCCATAGCACAACCGCTAGGCTACAAGTCCTGGTCGAACATTTGTCCATTTTAAAGGTGATTTTTTGTGTATTTTATATCTTCTTTCTACTACTATTAGATAGAGAGAATCAGCTAGAAATTGTGTCATAAAAATTTAATTAAGAATATAGATATATTGATCACGTAATTTTTCTCTTCAAATAAATTTAGATTTAAATGATTATGGTGTCCTTCTCTCCTTCTTTTTTCTTGATTTCTCTTTTTTGTTTTTCATTTGGTTCTTCTTTATTTTATGCAAAAACAACACAATTTTTTTTTTATAGAAAAAACAAGCTTCATGAGATCTATAGAATCCATTCATTGAAGAATAAGTTTGGCGATGATCATAAAATTCCGGCGAACTCCGGTGGAATTCCAGTGGAATTCTGGCGAACAAAAGTATATGGAATTTATTTTGATGTATCTGATTTAATTGTTCGAATCTAAACCCTATTGATGTACAATTTTTTATACTTTGGTTTTTTTTATTTAATCATGTTATTATGTTTATATATTTTAATTTTTTTAAAAAAAATAAACCCTAATTTGGATTCATATACCCTAACATGTTGATTTAGGGTATTTTCTTACAAAAATTTGTATTTTTTGTGGTTTCAGAAAATTTAAAAAGAAGTAAGAAGATGAAGAACATTGAAGAATAACGCAAAAAGCGGAAAAGAAAAAACTTAATAAGATTTGGTGTATATACCATCATGAGGGGTAATATTGTATTTAATAAAAATCTACAGTATTATTTTTTTTAGCCAATTTCTCTATTAGATACTCCCTCCGTTTCTCAAAGTGTGTCGTTTTAGATTTATTTTTGTTTCACAAAAAGTGTCGTTTTCATTTCCCAATATAACTTTTGATATTAAATACCTAATTTAACCTCTAAACAAAGAAGAATATGAACAGGCAATTTATTATTTAGGGGAATAACAGAACTTTTAATATGTTTTATTAATTTGTGTGCAAAGAGTCAAAACGATACTCTTTAAGAAACAGAGGGAGTATGAGATTATTATGGATTCGAAACTCAATATCTTTCCATGATTCTTGCCTTTACAAGAAAAATAAAAGGGTCTGAACAAAAAAATTACAAGTATTCGAGGAAAGAAGAAATGCAATCAATTAAAAGAGTTATTGGCTCACTTTGATTTATCTTAGACGTTCGAATTGTTATAGACTTGATAATTAAGGTATGAAATTTTTGTGCACCACACAGCTGTGCTTTTATGCTTTTATTGCCTCAAAAAGACATCACAACATAAACTCCTTTATAATTTCATGGAAGCTCCCTTACATTTTGTTTTTTGGTCTCCTTTAATTCTTTCTTAAAGTCTAATTGTCATTATCAAATTTTGACTTATTTTGGTTAAGAGGAAAGTCGGTAGCTGTAGACCTATAGTTGTAGTAGTTATGATAACTACCGCACAGTATTTTACAATTTTGATGTTTGAGGAATTAATTTTCATATTACCTATTTTGGGGCTAAAATATATTATGGGCATGCATAAACCTGTAAATTTAATATTTAGTTAACTCACTATTCTTCTATAAAGCAAACTTTGTAAGAGAGTTTTCGGATATTAGATCTTTAGGGACACATAAAAAAACTTAGGGACAGATTATAAATTTTGATAAAGTCTCAATAATGTTTGGTCATATTGTTTCAGATGATGTGCAACAATCTATGAAACAAATATTGAGAATCCAGAAGGAAGGAGGAATGGGTAATTGCCTCGGAGTCCCAAAAATTTTAGGCAGATATAAGATTAAAATTTTCAATTTTATTAATGAGAATCTACATGGTTGGATTAATGGATGGTCTTCTAAACTTCTGGCTAAAGGAGGCAAATAAATTATGATTATATGTAGCTTTTGCATTGCCCAATCATATTATATCATGCTTTACACTTCTACAGTCGTTAACTTTAAAGTTAAACAATGCTATCTTCAATTTTTGGTAATATAACTTCTCGTGGTATCTATTGGTAAAACAATTTTGGCGGCTCCACGATTTTCCGGAGTCTCCGGTGGCACATGTCCTTAAAGGCAGTTATTACTGAAATATGAACCTTCTCCATTCATTCTAATAAGGCGTATTCTCCATCTTATAACTGAAACAATATTTTCTCCACTAGGGAAGTTCTCTTAAAAAGGATTCGGTATCGGGTGGTGACGGATGCTCAATTTTGTTTTGGGGAGACCCGTACATTACAGATGCCACTCTCCAGCTCGTGCTTCCGGGTGAGGTGTACTTCCTGGATTTGTCAGCCCACCAAATAATAATTATGGACAGCAAGGATTGAAATATTCCAATATTAAATCAGTTAATGATCATAAGGACATCCTTTTAATACGAGGTATGGTTCTTCGCCAACAGATAAGTTATGATAAGATTATATGACATTTTACAAAATTTGGTAATTATATAGTTAAGTGAGATTACGGGTTGGCTCACTCAATGAACCACATGGAGGATACAACATCCATCAAGGAGCCTAATATCACAGTTTTACAGGCTCAAGCTTGGCAACTTCATTGTATGTCCAACAAAAATTAAACACTATATTTGGCAAATGCTTACCGGTTCTATGGCTGTTTTGGCCCAATTGCGGGAGTGAAGAATAAGTTTGGATACGAACTTTCCAAGATGTGGGCAGAGGAGATGATCAATCATGCCTTATTTGAATGCTAGTGGGTGCTTAAAATCTGGGAGTTGGCAAAATATCCAATGGATGGTAACATGTTCCCGGGTGGCTCGATTTATGCGAATATTTTGTCCCTCTCTGAACATATTGACACTGATGCCAAATGGCCAGCTAATAGAGGCATATTTTCATGGATATTCTGGTTTATTTGGAAATCTAGGAATAATAAGATTTTTCGTGACATGGAATTTGATACGGCGGAAATCTTCCAACTCATGGAGCGGAAATGTTCAGCATGGTAAGGGGTCCAACTTCTCGATATTCCTGAACAACCCGAGGAGTTGATCATGGTCTCTGATATGACATATATATTGTCAGGTGGATGGTTCGTGGGGTAATTCGGCTAGATGTCGGGACTAGGATGGATCTATGACCACAGGGGATCATATTATAATCCTAAGGGGAAAGGTACCCAACATTGCCTCTCTCCACTTCGTTCAGAGTTTGAGGCTTTCCTGACGGCGATGCAGACTCTTCTGGAGCTCAATTTAATTTGTTGATGTTTATATACTGATTGCTTGGAGTTGCATAACATTGTTCAAGCACCGTTAAATTGGCCGGCTTTTGATATTCTGTTAGGTGTGTTTGGTAAGTTTAAAGAGTGGTTTTTTCCTTTTTATTGATCTACATTCGACGAGTGACAAATACAAAGACAGACTGTCTGGTTCAGTCAACACGCACAATATTTTTAGGATTTGATTATGTAAATGCTTGCCCTTCTTTCTCGACACATAATTGTTTTAGATTTTAATTTTTTCAATGTATAGTTGCTAAAAAAAAAAAAAAAACTAGAGTTGGACATACTTAGAGCATCCACTTTTGAATTTTCAGATGTTATTTTAGATATATTACTGAATCTTTAATAATAATAAAATTTTAATTCCCGTACCCGATTAGTAAAACTACCAATTAATATATTTTTTGCCTTGATATAACAAATACTTGCGAGTGAGATGATCAACTGTTATCAAAATATAAATTCAAATATTTTACACTTTAGAGAAGTTATTGGCGATTGAATTCTCAAAGAATCTTAATTTTGTAGTTTTCAATATTTTTTATTCATATATTATAAAATTTTAGTTATTCTTTATTTTTAATGAAATTCAGTGGGATTTATGGTTCTCGTCTCTTGAGATTAGCGTGAGATTTGATATTTTACTAAAGAAATGTTCCTCATTTATGACTTTAGATTTTCATGATTTTTCCAAATTTTTTAAAAATTCACTTATCGTTTCCACGTATGTACGATACCTCGAAAAAAATGTAAATAGCTATGATGTTTATCATGTACCTTTTTTTGTTTTTTTCTTCTAATAGAGTACGATATGGATGAAAAATAGAAGTGAGATACAGACATTAATGTTTAATCGGAATTCCAAAAGAGACTAACTAGACATCCAACTACAGACTTAAAACCATGTACCGAGTTTGTGCTTTGAAGTCGGATGTCCGATGTCCTTGTGATACTCGCAATAAGCATTTTCGTCATGCGAGTTTTAATTCTGGGTCCAGACGTTGGACCGTCCTCTACCTCGACAGAAACCTCTGCCGCCGCCGCGACCACGCCCTCTACCGGCGTCTTGACTGTCATAGACTTGGTAGTTATGGGCGCCAGTGAGTCTTGGGCCTACGTGGTTCACGTACGATGAGGATGATGACTTCGTCCTGCTTCGTTGGTTCCCGACCGCTGGTGCATTCTTCGATGCTGGATTGAGGTGCGTGTTGTGCCTTGCTCTGGGAACTTGCATCTCCTCTTCTTGCGCAATGAAGCCGTTAGCTCGGTGAAGCGCGTCTTGGATGGTTGCCGGTTTTTTGGTAACGATGTCCTTGCAATACTCGAATGTGTACCATAGCGCCTGTTTCAATGCCCTTAGTGCAACAGTATTGCTGATGCCGTCAACTTGCGAGAGGATGGACTTGAATTTTACGATGAACTTGCGTAACGGCTGGTTATCCTTCTGCTCCAGCCCCCATAGGTCAGCATCGGTTGTGTCTTCTCCCATGAATATAGAATACTGCTTCAAGAACGCCGTCGAGAGTTTGTCGAAGCTGTCAATCAAGTTTCGAGGGAGTCAAGTGAAACACTGGAGTGCCGGTCCCTTCAGGTGCTCCACGAAAAGCAAACGAAACTCAACGTCGTACTGCCCCGAGGGGAAGTTGGCTCGGTTCATCGCTATGGCGAACACCGTGAGATGCCTCTTTGGGTCTGTGGTGCCTTCGTATTTCGGAATTCTGATCTTTCCAGGGTTAGGAACTCTTGCACCAATGATGCGAGGCGTGAATGGAGTCGTCTGGGCCTCCTCAAGCACGCGGTTGATCTCGGGTCCTTAGCTTGTCGCCATGTGAACTGATACACAAAGTTTTACCCTATGTATTTCTAACTGCAAGTGCATAACAACTTATCAGTTATAGGTTTTAAGGATCGAATCCCACAGAGACCGAAAATAAATATGCAACTAGTCTAACAAATTCTAAATAAATGCAAATATTGGTTTTTGAGGTTTCTACTGTAAACTATCACTAACTAAGGTTTAAAGAGGTTTTTAATCTATTAAAAGGATGCTAAGCTATGGGGAAGTTCAGTTAAGCTGAATAACTCTCGGCTTGAAAACGATCAGTGTCGATCGACACCATGAAGGTGTCGATCGACACCTCTCAGGCAGAAACATACGATAGGATTAATTCTCAAACGAGGAATCCTACAAGTCTATTGTCCAACTGCCGTTGTGACATCCTAGACATGCATCTAGATTATCCAGTTCTCACTGTGATA
>OVAP01004355.1:0-14754 GCA_900406295.1 Aurinia saxatilis | reverse complement strand
TTATTTTTCTATACAACACAATATTTTGTTATTTCTTCTATAACTACTCAAATAAAAAAAAAAATTAGGGGCCTTTATAATTTTGGGACCCCATTCAAATGTATTATAATCATATGCTCAGATCCGGCTCCGTTTGAGGGTCCTGAGTTTTNTTTGTTATTTCTTCTATAACTACTCAAGTAAAAAAAAAAATTAGGGGCCCTTCTAATTTTGGGGCCCCATTCAAATGTATTATAATCATATGCTCAGATCCGGCTCCGTTTGAGGGTCCTGAGTTTTTCGGCGTGCTCATCGAAATCCTTCTTTAATCCCATGATGATGAAGGAAGTTAAGAGATCCGCAATGTCTCGTTTACGTTAACTTACGCATCGCCGTCAAGTGAGTTGATTTTTATATAATACTGTTAGTCACAAGAATTAGCGTCAACTCTTTAATTTTCTTGTACTCTTTAATTAGCATATGATACGCAAGTAAAGAAAAGTAACAAGGACAAAAACTAAACTTAACAGAAGACTTAGAACACCAAAAGAAAGAAGGAAGGGTTTAATACAAATAACACCGTTAGTCATATGCAATTTTTGCAGATATTTTGGGCTCCATATTTTTTTAGACCATACTTCACATTTGGTTGCTGGAATCGAGTATCTTTGAGAAGTCAAGTGTCATATCATCCAAGTGGTACTCTGTGTCACATAGCAAAGCGTTTTCAAGTGGATCTTCAAGGTGCATTCCCCATAGAGCCTCTTCTGCCAAATCAGAAAAAATGTCCACATAGAAGGTTTGACCATTGACCGTTGGACGCTTGATGAGCTTGTCCATGAGGAATCACATCTTGAATTCACCAATGTTGAGATCGATGATGCTCTTTTTGCAGTCAATTAAGGCTTCAGCAGTGGCTAAGAATGGTCGTCTAAGGATGAGATAATCCTTTGGCTCTTCCTCAACTTGAGGACTATGACATCGGTTGGAATGTAGAACTTGCCAACTTGAACTGGTACATCTTCAAGTATTCCTTCTGGAATGATTCGCCAACACCAGTGAGACTTTTGTTCTCTGGAAATCCAGCATCCCCATCCGTTTAGCAACTGAAAGAGGTATCAAATTCACACCAAAACCAAGATCACATAGAGAATTTTCAAAACAATCATAAAAAATAGAACAACCAAGCACAAAACTCTCTGGATCATCAAGTTTCTTAGGCATTTGGTTGGTGAGGATGGATGTGGCTCCTCTAGCGACTGCATAGACGCCTTTCTCAAGGCTACAATTGCTACAATTGCTGGAGACGTCTCTCTAGATGAATCTCTTTAAGGGCGGTGAAGTTTCGATATGTTCAAGGAGCGGAATCTTGAGTTTCACTCTTCCTCGAATGAGTCTACACATCTCATCTTCTCTCTCTCTTCTAGAATTCTTAGGAGCAGTGGGATACGTTCAGGAGGTGTAGAAGGTTGAACGATTGCTTTGACCCATTTGAATTCGACCTTGGTTGCGTCTTCACTGGGTGTAGGTGTCGATCGACACTGGCTCATTTCGAGTTCCTGAACTTGATGCCCGAGTGGTGTCGAACTTTTGATGTGTTGGTACACACGTCTATTATGTGCGTCGACACTGGGGATGTCGATCGACAATCATGTCTGAAACAGAGTTAGTCCTGTGTTTTCCCGAGTGGTGTCGATCGACACTGTCATGGTGTTGATCGACACTCCTCTGTTTCCCAGCCCAATCATCTTCATCTTCAAGCTCATCGAACAAACCATCATTATCCTTCAACTCCTTGCTATTTTGGACGTTCTTACCTTTCTGAGCCAGCTGTTTTCCACTTCTAAGAGTGAAGGCATTGTAATTTTGTTTCGGTTTGGTACTTGTCTTTCCCGGAAGGAATCCACCTTGTCTTCGAAAACGACTCGACCATTTGAGCAACTTGCAAGTCCGTCTTCTTCTGATGAGCACTCAGCTGTTCGAACTTCCCATCAAGTTGGTGTAGCGATCATCTATCTTGCCATTAAATATTCCACTAGCATCTTTTGTTTTCCTTCAAATAGTTGCTCAAACATGGACTTCATCTCATTGTGTTGCGCCTTAGGTGAATGGTAAGATGTATTGCCATAGTTGCATTGATAGGGGTGATATTTTACCGCTTTTCACCATATATTTCAAGTACTTTTTATGAAAAAACTAAGGATTTCAAGATTAAAGTGATTGTTTTCACTATTTTATGTTTTCAAAGTGTTTTTGTGGAAATAAGGCTTTTTAGGTCATAAAAGGACATTATTCTCCAAGCTCAGCAATTCAGCACCAGATGTTCGAGGCCAGATGAATATGTTGTGAATTTTGGATTGAAGTGAGAACTAAAGACAATCACGCCACGTGAGTCAGCTGTCACATGGGCTTGGAATCAAGTCATTCGTCCCAACGACCAAGAAGTTATTCCCTTAATACTGAAGACTGGTGAAGTGGATCAGTTCCACGATTCAAAAGTTTGGCCTTAAATGAAGACCTTCCCCACCATAGATATCTCTGAGATTTTGACACAAGATAAAAAAAGAAGTCAGTTGTTTAATGCAAGTGGAAGGAAGCAATTGTTAGATATTGAGTTATGTNCACTATTTTATGTTTTCAAAGTGTTTTTGTGGAAATAAGGCTTTTTAGGTCATAAAAGGACATTATTCTCCAAGCTCAGCAATTCAGCACCAGATGTTCGAGGCCAGATGAATATGTTGTGAATTTTGGATTGAAGTGAGAACTAAAGACAATCACGCCACGTGAGTCAGCTGTCACATGGGCTTGGAATCAAGTCATTCGTCCCAACGACCAAGAAGTTATTCCCTTAATACTGAAGACTGGTGAAGTGGATCAGTTCCACGATTCAAAAGTTTGGCCTTAAATGAAGACCTTCCCCACCATAGATATCTCTGAGATTTTGACACAAGATAGAAAAAGAAGTCAGTTGTTTAATGCAAGTGGAAGGAAGCAATTGTTAGATATTGAGTTATGTTGATTCTACTGAAGACAGATTGTGCAGTCTCGATGTGAAGCAGTCGAAGAACGCGAAGGAAGAACGATCGATCGAATGACTTTCGATTCGATCGACGGAAGCCCAAAATGATTCTTGAAGCCCATGAAGAGCCCATGAGCCCAATCGATCGAATGCCATTGGAATCGATTGATTCGGACCGAATTTACCCGAGAAGCTTTGAAACGCATAAGAGAATATTCAGTTGGATATGTTCGATCGAATGATCCCTTTATTTGATCGAACGGAAGAGAGAAAATCAAATATTTTGATTATCTTCAGCTGATTCTCTTATCCTTCACTGAAACCCTTAGATGACCCACAACCTCTATATAAAAGAGATTTTTGTCTCAGAATACGTGTGTGCCTCTCTTTCACCAAAACTCTCTAGAGATAACACTTTGCTTTCATCTTTCTCTTAAATGCTTTGTAATTTGGTATTGTTGTTGTAAGAGAGAAGATTTCATCCTCCTTGTCTATTGATTTGGAGAATTTTTCTAAACCCTTTTCTATTTATTTATGATGTCAATTTATATGGTTTTTTCTATGGTTTTGCTATTATATTTGAGTAGATCTTTTGTTGGGAATAGGAGTTTTCAATAGGATTTTCATGGCTTGAGAGATAGGTAGGATTTATACTTATTACATGATTCCTTAGGTTTGACACCCTAGGTTATTTGTTACATACTGATCTCTTCATCTTGACAGTTTGATGAGATTGGTAAGAACTAATATTAAATGATATATAAACAACTTATGCGGCTTGCTTTCCTAGTTTACACTTTGTGACTATTGTGTGAATTAGAATGTTAGACATGTTTAATCATGACTATGAAAATAGGGATATTAATTAACGACTGACTTGAATATTTAACCGGATTTAATCTGCATATAAACCCTGAATAGTTTAATCCATGAACCCTAGAAAATTCTATGAAACCCGACAATTGCAACAACATTTTCTTTATCATTTTTTTTTTCGTTTTACATTTCATAAACAAAAACATTTCTCTTCGATCGAACAACAACTTCATTCGATCAATTGATCCACCAAAAAACTATATTTTGTTGCTTAGCTCAAGTCGAATCGATATTGTTACTGTGTACAATTTGCCTCCCTATGGATTCGATCCCTAAGTACTACTACGAGAGCATGTGCGCTTGCAGGAATTTTTTTGGTGAAAACTAAATCCCCACCATGCGTCCCTCTCCAATTGGCTTTTGACATCGTCCAATGAAAGGCTTGTTGAAAGAAGGCTTACTGAACTGACCGGCTTGGAACTTTTTCCCGAAATTCCCAACATAGTTGACATCTTTCTCTTTCTCCTCCTCTTGGATAGCATCGACATCGGCAAAAGACACACTCTTCTTAGTCACCTTGAGTAGCATGTTGATCTTCTCGCTGATCTCATCAATCTTTGGAGCTTCTATATTGTTCACGTTGTGAGATCGATCATACTCCACTCCTCGGTTGTAAGAAATTAAAGCCAAGTTCTTAATGAGGTTGTACGCACTGTCTTGGCTTTGTGCCATGAAGTCACCATTGCTACCTGAGTTCAAGGCAGTTTTGTAGTATCAATTCACTCCATCATAGAAGAGGCTAAGTTGCTGCGGATCGGCGTAGCCATGGTGAGGACACTCCTTATGATACTCCTTGAATCTCTCCCACGCTTCGAAAAAAGATTCACCAAAGACTTGCTGGAAATTGATGATTTTGTTCCTTAGAACTGCTGTTCTGGATTTTGTGGAGAAGTGATCCAAGAAAGCGGCTCTAATTTCGTCCCAAGTGCGTAGAGATCCTGGAGGAAGAGCCTTGAGCCATCACTCTGCTTTTTCGGCCCATGAGAAAGGGAACATCATACACATGTTGTAGTCACTAGGTGCTCCATTGGTCATAGTGTTGCACATCCTCTCCTAGTCATCAATATGGTCCATATGATTTTCATGAGCCAATCCATGGAACTGATTTTGCTTTACCAAAGAGATCATTTGAGGCTTGATCTCATTTTCTTGTCCATTGACACGAGTATGGGCTATAGCAGAGTGGTTGGTGTAGAAGGAATGTGGAGTATCAGAAGCTCCAATGGTTGTGATCTGTTGAGGTTGAACCGCATGTAACAATCGCATCTCCTCTTGCATTCTTCGTACCTCAGCAATAAGAGCATCGCTGTCAAGATTTTCACCCATCTTTTTCTTCTTTCTGTTTTCTCTTTTGACTTTAGCTAGTTGTTCGTTGGTGGGTGCTAAGAGATATTTTGATTTGTCACTCCCCAATAGCATACACCTGAAACACCAAAAATAAAATAAAAAGAAACAAGTTAGTAAAATAAAATAAAAATAAAACCAAATAAAACAAGCAAAAAAAATCCTAAAAATAAAATAGAACTCGATAAACTAGTATGCAAATTGAACTGGTCCCCGACAACGGCGCCAAAAACTTGATATACAAAGTTTTAACCTTAAATATTAACTGCAAGTGCACAACAAATATCAGTTATAGTACTTAAGAATCGAATCCACGAAGACCGGATAAATGCAAACTAATTTAAATTAATTCTAAATTAAAGCTAGGACCAAGGGTTTTAAATTAATTAACTAATGCAAGTAACATGTGATTTTTGAGGGGTTGTAAACAATTAAAAGCAAGACGTTGGGAACTTTAGGAAAGAATCCAAATTGTCGCCAAGTACAGACGAATGTCGATCGACACTCATGATGGTGTCGATCGACACCGTCCGTGTAAAATCGGTAACCACTTAATTCTAGAACATGAAACATATTGTAATGCAAATCAACTTCCTTTGTAAATGCAATTTATAATTAATTCCTAGCAAACCAAATTCTTTTGTGAATCCTAAAGAATTAATTATGCAATAAACCTATGTTCAATTGTTCACAAACTTCTTAAACCAAATTCCTTTCTGAATAAAAGGTTTGCTCCTCTAAGATTTATTCCAACAATTATTAATATTTCCATGTATAATAATTAACCTATGATCTAGACTCTATGTGACCAAACTAGGGCTAGAGTTACACTTAATCTAGAGGAAGAATTAAGGGTTAAAACCTAAGTTAGACTAATGGCTAACAGAGATTCATCAAACCCTAAGAACAAATAAACTACTCATACATGGCTAAACAGAATATCATGCGATTTAATTAATGAAAGCAATAAACTGAATAAAAACTAAAAGAATAAAGAGGGTTCATAGGTTTCTTCTCCCTTACAAACTCTTAGAGAATATGAATATTATATGAGCCTAAACAATGGCTTAAACTTAGTATTTATAGGGGACTAGGAAACTTTTTAAAATGATAAATTTGCAAAACTGATTTTTCGTCTGGTGTCGATCGACACCTTGCTCTATTTTTGCCTTTTTTCTTCGTTTCCTTTTGTTCTTCAAACTTGATCCATTTTTGCTCCATAATTTTTCTGAAATATACCAAAGCCCTAAAACTCGTCCATGTACCTAAAATGACTCATTTAGACTCTAGTAATAATATATAGTATCTATAAAATAAATAATTATATGTTTTAGTAGCATAAAACCGGTAAAATATAGGATATATCAGACACACAACCGAGGATGTGAACTTCATATATAGAGGGAAGAGGGGCGTTCGCCTAAAAAGGCACCGTAGAAGACTTCGGCACCGGTTTTCTTTGTGCACCGGGAGTTCTAGGAAGAACTCCAAGAAACATTTCAGATCAGTGGAAAGACAGGCCGAGAAAGATAAAACAAAGAAAAAGGAGAACAGGGGAGGACCGATAGCCGAGCAACAGAAACCGCTGACCACCTGCCCTTAGTCAGTGATTAGATCTGATTTTTAAGTTTGTCGGTCACTCTTTCTAGAAGAAAAGAGAGAGGCAGAGCTTCTTTTTTCTTTCTTTGTTATTGGAGTTTAAAGAATGCACAGTTTTATAGGCGAAAAAGACAAAATATATATTTACATAAATCAAACTTGAACTTGATATGGAGGAGACTATAAAATAAAATTATGATGACATGTGATCAGTTAATTCTACCTAATGGTTACACAACTTAAAAAAACTAACATACTTCATGTGTTCCTTTATGACCAAAAAGAATTCTTAATTTTAAAAGACCCAAATGTCGTCTATTAAATAAATAAAAATTTTAAAATACTTGTAAAGTAACTTTTATTACAAAAATTTCTATTAAGTAATTTTTTTTAAAATGCACGTAAAGTAATTTTAATTTTAAAACTTTTGTGTCAGCGTTTATGTTCCTCTTAACGGTGCGCTTTTTCATTATGTTTCTTGGTTCAATACCAACATCTTATTACATGTAAGCCATACAGCTAAGGGTTATATTCTTAGGTCTAATTGACTTGGCGGGTTTATTTACATTTTCTCAACACCATGGGTAAAGTTGCNGTTTCTTGGTTCAATACCAACATCTTATTACATGTAAGCCATACAGCTAAGGCTTATATTCTTAGGTCTAATTGACTTGGCGGGTTTATTTACATTTTCTCAACACCATGGGTAAAGTTGCAAAAAAAAAATCCGACTTTGCGAGTTTATTTGCATTAAACCCAAAGAAAGAAACTAAAACAACCAACAAGTAAATTACTACTTTACAAGGGAGAGACCACTAATCCACATATCCGAAAAGAAAGGGCTTCATGAAGAGGTCTATGTTCCTCAAAGATAAGGACCGCACCAAATGTGACATAGTATCTATGGATGTCCGCCACCTCTTGCTAAGGCGGCCATGGAAATTGGAACAGAAGGTCATGCACGATGGAGCCAAGAATACACTTAGTTTTTTATTTGGGAAACGCATCAAACTCACCTCTTACTATCGAGAGACGATTTTCCTGTTCCAGCGACACACCCGTCTTCACCACCTCAATGCGGTGTCAACCCATCGATATATGCTTTGTTCTTATGTGACTTTTAACGAGGATCTACGGACAGAAGGGATAGCATTTGCACTGTTGGCTGCTTATACATCTTCATCAATGTCACGCGACACAGGCTTGTTCTCCAAGCTTCTCGAGGAGTTTGACAATGTGTTCCCATTGGAACACCACCAAGTGGGCAAGTTTGTCATCGTTTATTTTGACGATATCCTGATATTTAGCTCGTCTCCATCAGAACACCACCAAGATATTCTTCAAGTGCTCTAAGTTCTACATACAGAGAAGCTCTTTGCCGTAAAAAAAAAAATAATAAAAAAAAAGTGATTTTTGTGCTCATGAGGTCCTTTTTATGGATTATGTCATCTCTGCGGTTGGATTTGCTATTGATTCCGCCATGGTTAAAGCTGTGAGATCGTGGCTAATAATAGAGCTTAAAATTCTTTATGAATTAGAATCATTTTACCACTGCTTTGTCGCCAACTTCAACACAATAATGGCTCTGATCACTTCATGTATGAAAGAGGGACAGTTCTTGTGGACCACCGAGGCTGATAGCGCCTTTAAACTTATCAAACAAAATCTTACCTTGGCTCATATTTTGGTTCTACCCGACTTTTCCATAGCTTTAGAGCTTCATTAAAATGCTTCCAAGTTAGGAATCGGTTCTGTCTTGAGTAAACATGGACGTCATAATGCTTCTTCAACGAAAAGCTTGCAAGAGCACGTTCTCGATATTCAACATGCGATGTAGAGTTTTATGCAATTGTTCAGGCCATTAAACATTGGCTTCACTATATGGTGCATCGCGAGTTCATCCTCTTTACAGATCATGATGATCTCCGCCATCTCGATATCTAGGTAAAGGTTTCATCACATCATGTTATTTAAATCGCATATTTGCAGCAGTACACCGTCATCAAGCTAGCAAGTTAAATCGTGTGGCTGATGCACTTAGCCGTCGCCACGCCTTGTTTACTATGATGCACACCTCTATTACGGGTTTTGATTCCATTTGTGAGCTCTACACATTGGAACCATTCTTTTTGCAGGTTTTGCCGGAGGCGTAGAATGGTACTTCTACTGAGTTACTATGACTAACGGTTTCCTCTTCAGAGGGACTCGCCTTTGTGTTCCTGATTCGAGCATGTGTCTCCAAATCGTCTCTGAGTTGCACAATGAGGGCCATGTGAGCCGCGACAAATCTTTGCATTTGGTCTCATCTCAGCATAGTCTTTGTGTTGGGCTCCAACAAACTTAACTCGGTAATGATTTTATTTTCGTCGTGGTTGATCATTTTTCCAAGGTGGCACACTTTGTGGACTGCAAGAAGACCACAGATGCCGTACTGGTGGCAACATTTTTCTTTCGTGAGATTTATCGCTTGAATGGATTGCCTTCATCGATTGTCTCGGACCAGTATACGAGGTTTCTTAGCCACGTATGGCGTTCTTTTTAGAAGCTCTTGCATACAAGTCTTGATATGAGCACATCCTATCACCGGCAGTCGGACGGCCAGACGGAGGTTACAAACAGATCCTTAGGGAACCTTTTGTGTTGTCTTGTCAACAACAACATTAAGAGTTGGGAGTCATTTAAAAGTATACATTTCAAATCCATGGGTCTCTGATTCTGAGTAGTATTGAACGAGATAGTAAACAGAAAGTAGCAATCAAACTTACGGAGATGCAACACAATGTGTGGAGCATAGGCCACTACACAACAATTGTAAAACCAAAATGTGAGGGGAAAACAAAAGAGTCGAGCAAAAGTCAGAAAGTAACATCGGAAAACGAGAAACGAACAAGATTTGAACCGCATTTCAGGCTTCAGCCCCTTTCGTGTGGTTTACGGGTTGGTTCCTCGTGGTCCAGTGGACCTCTTGCTTCTTCCTGACAACATTCATCTCCATGACAGCGCGGAGGAGTTTGTAATTGACTTGCAGGTTGTCCATCAACAGGCACGAGATAATTTGACAACAATCTCTCTACGCTATAAGACTGATGTAAAAAATTTTACGTTCCAGATATCAAAGACCTATAGCTACGCAACAAGTCTCCGAAAGGATTGTAGTATAGTAGAGGGTATCAATCCACTCGGAGGAAGGGACTAACACTTTGAGTACATTACGATTAAACTATGCTAAAGCGATCAAAGTAGGTTCAATCAAGTATCAAACAAGAATTTAAACAAACAATAAAAAGACTAACAAGCAAAACGA
Source organism: Aurinia saxatilis (assembly GCA_900406295.1). Lineage (NCBI taxonomy): Eukaryota > Viridiplantae > Streptophyta > Magnoliopsida > Brassicales > Brassicaceae > Aurinia > Aurinia saxatilis. Next base: position 4,633 of record OVAP01004355.1, on the reverse strand, counting down.
AGCAAAACTCAAACAAGACTCGATAAGAGATAGATATTGTCCGATGGGTAGTGATAATAACGATCATGCATGAATAGAGAAGGCCTTGTGAAAGGGTAGTCATTTACAAATGGAGCACCATCCTAGGCAAAGGACTACTATGTGTAGCTTGACCCAATCCATTGGTTTCATTATCTTAACTATCATCAAACTGACTATTTCCCAATATACCAAATTCAATGACAATCAAGTGTAAAAGAGCGAGTCTAATCTACCACTAAGTACCTTACCCTTTCCCAAGGTGTAAGGTGTACAAAGAAAAACATAAGTCAATTTCAAACAAGTATCATATCATGACTTTGTCCCTTGGTACCATGAATAGAATGACAAGCAAGTAGTCTTCATTGATCCCTCATAAGAGACTAGCATGAATAAGCTATGACTAAAATGTTTAAGGAAATAAAGCATTCAAAGCAATCATGTTTAGTCAAGCAAATCATCAAACACCTTGTGTGTGTGGAAACTATTGATATAAAATCTATTGATCCTTAAACAAAACATAGCTTTAACGAAACAAGAAGCCAAGGTAAACCAAGGAAAGCTAAATATCTAGTTCATTCAAGCATTTCATCAAACACCTTGTGTGTGATGAAGCCTAAGATCTATCTTCTATGATCCCTTATGAGAAGATAGCATTAATGAACACTAAAATCTAGCAATCCTTGTAGACTAACCCTTTTCTCACAAGATCTAACCTATCCAAGCAATAATCTACCACAACGAACAAGCCAATAAGGTGACTACTCACTCATAACCATGAAACCCATACAGATTAAGATTAAAGAAATTATAATAAAAAATAAAGAAGATAAGATAAAGGTTTGATAAACACAATAACAGTATCTTCAAGCTTAAAGCTCTAGATCTTATTCTTCTCTCAAAGAGATAATGATAATGTTAAGCTTATCCTTACAAAATGACAGCCTAAAAGTATTTAAAAGATAAGATAAGAATGGGTCAAAGGAAATTAAGATAAAGTCAACATAAAAAGGAAGGGGAAAAATGACCACGAGATCGGGTACCTCGGATCAGGTATATCGGGTAGTACCCGATCTCGTGGTCACAAGGAAAACTACATTTTGTGCTTGTGAAATCAGGTCTCCCAGATCGGGTAGCACCCGATCTCATTGCATACAGGGAAATCACCATTTTTTGTGCATGGGATTGGGTCACTCAGATCGGGTAGTACCCGATGTCGTTGCACTTCTTCATTTTCTTCTTGATTCTTCAAACTTTGCTCCAAGTCCTTGCTCCTTTGCCCATTCATTTGATCCTTAAGCTTCTTCCAAGCATCCTCCATGTCCATTTAGCTCCAAAAGTACCTAAAACATGCAAATATACAATGCAAATGCAAGAATGCAAGACAAAGTCCTAAATGTAAGCTAAAATGTACAAAATAAATGAATATGCAACAAACTAACACAAATCAATGACAAATGAGGTCAAAAGACATGAAAATAGTGCGTGAAAATATGAATAAAACACTACACATCAGACTGCCGCGGATGCCAGGCGCTAGGAGGTTCGTTTTGAGTCAGGCGACCTTGTGTGGGTGTATCTCACCAAGGATATACTCCCTGCCCATTAGTATAATAAGCTCAAGTCAAGGAGGATAGGTCCATTGGAGGTTCTCGAGCGTATTAAAGACAATGCTATTAGCTAGGGGTGGGCAAATGGGAACTTGGGACGGAATTTGCGGGAACAGGAATGGGATGAGAATTCGGGAACAAAATATGTATCCTACTTGTGTCCCATATTTCATATGGGACGGGAACGGGATGGGACAGGATGGGTCGGGACGGGACCGGAAATTTCCATATTGAAAAACATGTATTTCAATTTAAATCAAAATAAAAAAAATTAATGTTAAAAAAATATCTATTATAACATTATATTTGAAACAATGTAACAAAATATTTACAAATATCACTAAATACAATTATTTTGATGAAATCTTCGTATATATTCTTGTATTATACATGTAAAACTTAAATAAAAGATATAGTGATTTATTTTATTTTTTGTCGACGAGATATAGTAATTTTTATTACCTAAAAAATCAAATGAGATTTAAAAATTGTATATTAAGTTATTTTTTAAATAGTTTTATGATATAGTAAATATATAATCTACATATTATATTACATATATAATACAAATCTTTATTCTATGTTGTCACAAATGGGACTTTGGGAATTCTCGTTCCCGTCTCATCCCGTCCCTTTCCCAACGGAAATAAGAAACTTGTCAAAAGATTCCTATTCCCATATGGGACGGGAATTCGGGAGCGGGACGGGACGGGAGGGGACGGGATGGGACGGGAATTATACCCACCCCTACTTACCTCATTCATTTTCTTGATCGCATTCATACCTCGGATGTCTTCAACGTCAAGTTCCTTACTCCTTTCCTTGGCGATAATGATGCTCCAGATTCAAGGTTAAAACTTTCCTACTCCGGGAGGCCTAACGCAGTGCATCTTGGGCATTGTCAAACACTTAACAGGCCTACGTGTGTTCGACAAGTTCACTTGCATTATGATTTATCTCCATTTGTTTTCTTTTTATTTACAAAATAGTTACAAGCTTGAGAATCTTAGATTAGAGTAATCGTTAGTTTCTTAGTTCTCTTTAGAAAGCATTCATTCAGATCGTTGTAATTAATGTAGAGTGATAATACGATTAAGCAACACGAGAATCAATGAATCAAGAGTTCAACGATCGTAGCTTGGACATCTAGCTTTCTAGCAAATCAATGGATTGAAAAAAGGAAGAACTCAAAGGTTTGGTATGAGATAAACTTCTCTTTGATTAAACAATAACAACCGAGTGTTTTTAGAACCAAGGCAAAGCCTTATATAGGCTGCACCTAAAACCGACTCAATACTCCTAATAAAAACTGGAAGTTCAATCAAGCAAAAAGGAAATATGACATAAAGCTTAAAGAACCCAAAAATGGAGTTACTTGTGGAGCAAGTTAAGAGATGTCGCTACATCAAGTTACCCGGGGTAGGAAGAAAATTCGACCGCGAATTTTCGTCTTCATCTTCAGCGACATAAGGAACCAGATGCTTCACATTGAAGACATCAGCAATGTGCATATGAGGAGGCAACTGTAGACGGTAGGCATTATTGTTGATCTTTTCCAATTTTGTAAGAGGACCAATTTTGCGAGACTTAAGTTTATTGTAAGTTCCAGGCTTGAAGCGTTCTTGGTTAACACAACCCCACTCTAAGTCTCCAACCTGAAAATGAACATTGCGTCGACGTGCATCCGCATCTGACTTGTATTTTGTGGTTGTAGTCTCCAAGTTTGATTTAAAGTTTGCATGAATGGCCGACAATTCTTCAATAAAGTCATAAGCATGACCATGAAGGCGAGTCCTATCAGGAGTGAGAGAAATATTGGAAGGACAGCGAGGTAGATGTCCGTAAACCATTTGAAATGGACTAACCCCATGCTCCGGTTAACGACACGATTATGAGCAAATTCCGCTTGACATAGAATGGAATCCCAGCTCTTGATGTTATTAGCCCCGGAAATCGTAACAAATCCTAAGTGCTCGATTACTGACCTCCGTTTGACCATCACTCTGAGGATGATAGGCTGAACTCATGTCCAACTTGGTGTGAAGAAGACGCAAAAGGGATCTCCAAAAATGACTAAAAAACCGAGAATCCCGAGGGCATGCCATGTAGTTTGTAAACCTCGTGGAAAAAGAGGATGGCAGCTTGAACAACATCGGGTGGTTTTTTTTACATGGAATAAAGTGCACTGATAAGGATGATATTTTACAGCTTTTCGATATGAATTTATGGTGTTTTTAATGAAGAAGCTATTTGATTTGAAACATAAACCACTGGATTTCACATTTCTCTGTTTACAAAGTCTTTTTGTGAAAACAATGCATTTTAGGTTAAAAATGGGCATTTTCTACCAAGTCCAACAAAGCAACATCAGAAGTCCATGCCCAGATGAAGAAGTTTATTTTGGATTGAAGTGAGGAGTTAAGACAATCAAGCCACGTGAGTTAGCTACACATAAGTTTGGAATCAAGTCAGTAGCCCTCAGGAGTAAGAAATTAAGCCCAAATCATCGAAGGTGTGTCCAGAAGCTCGCGTTAAATGAAGGCCCAATCGACTAGAGCAGACGCCCACCGATCGATCGAGGTCGATTATCTCAAGGAAGCTTCGAGAACAAATTCAAGGACCGTTGCATTTGTTATCAGTATATGTTGGAGATAATCACTGAAGATATTGAATCTTCAGAAAACGCGTTTCAGATATCCACTGATCGATTAAACTAATGGCGACCGATTGATTCAAGGAGGATAATCACAAATATTTGGATTCCTATCCAAATCTTCCTCCTGATTCATCTCGACCAACTACTCGACTCTCTCTCCTATAAATATAAACGACTGAAGCCAGAGAGAATCATCAGAAAAACACTCAAAAGCTTCCAGGCATCTAGGCTAAATAGTTTTCAGTTTTTTATTGTTTCTTCATTTTATTGTTGCTTTGATCAATTCTTCAAGGACAATGTTTGTAATCTCTGCACTCCAGAGAAGCTATTCTAAACCCTTTCTTATAAT
>OVAP01004354.1:0-14756 GCA_900406295.1 Aurinia saxatilis | reverse complement strand
TGTCAAAGAAGAATATGCTTTGCAGTCAGGAAAATCTGATGGGAAAAAGGGAAAACCCGCCTGAAACATAGAATGATAAGTTTCAGACTTTGTTCAAATCTACGGTTTATCAAAGTTTACATAGCAAAAGAATTTTGACATTAGAGACTTAAAGTTTAAGAGAGCGAGAATATACATCACAAGAAACCCAATGTTTCTCCCTCTGACCTATTGCGTTAGCTCCTTTTGAAATAAAGGCATTCCAGAAGACTTTGATCCAACTAAGGGGAAGTATAAGAGACCATCTGAAACAGAATAATAAAGATTAATTGTGAATCATTAAGGAGCTTGATTGTAAAGAACATCACAGAACAATTCTATGAAAGTGCAATTTACCCAGTAGGTGCATTCCCAAGTTTTTTATGTTTGAGAAGCAGTAAAGGACAAGACCTCGAACTCCTTGGCCTGCTTGATACCATTGGAACTTCAGAAGCTGAATCATCAATGCAAAGAGAATCCAAACGACTTTGATGCTTTTCCCAACACAATATGTTCTCATCTTCTGGAGGGGTCAGTTCAGTATTTGCATCCCACAAGCATTTGAAAACTTCTGGAAATGTTTCAGCCTTAGTTTTGGTTGTCGTTACAAGTATTCCAGTAGGTTCAGTTTTGGTTGTGGTTTCAACTGGCACTGTGCTATCATCGTGTGGATTATTAGGGGTTAACCGAGGATCCATGACAAACATTGCTAAGATAGCAGAAGATGATATGTCCTCCTTGCTGAACGGTTCAGCAAAGTTCTTAACTTCAGGTTTTGTCATTGAACACTTTCTTAAAAAAGAGGGGTCTTTTGAGCTACTGCAAAGACAAAAAAAATTTCAGATAAATCTTCCTTCCTCAATTGGAGTTCTTGCAAACTATAATCTATTCACTTAGATAGCTTACCCTGTAACACGATGCAGGGTCTTTTGAAGAAGATGAGATGCCTTTGGACCAAAAATCTCAAGTTTTCCAAGCTGACCCTCAAGCGAAAAGCAATCAACTGAGACACCTGTTTCAGTCATCTGAATAAAAAACTTTAGGTGTCACTATCTCCACAAGAATATCTAGAGCACGAGACAAACTATTAACGGAAAAATGTCAGCTAGGGACACCTACAAATAACCTCAAAGTAGAAAAATAAACTACCTGTTTCTGACAAGCTAGTTTAAGAGAAGTATATCCCTCACTAAAGGAAGCAGCATGGATCCAGACCCAAAGTTTTCGAAAGTTTACATGATCTCCATTTGAGACTGGAACGTTTCCTACACTGTCACCCCCTTCCCCCTCATCTCTTCTCTCAGATAACTGAGAAGGTCTCCACATATAAATTACAGGAGCAATTGGTTGAGAAACCGGTGGTTTGACATGATAAAGCTGAAGAAAAATAAAACATGACCATTACAACCTGCTTAAGTTGTTGCTTCCCATTTTAAAAATTGTGATTTTATAAAATCTCTATACCATGGCGCTTTCATAACTAAGGCCTGCAAGAACAGAGTCGGAAACTTCCTTGGAATGAGATGACGGAGAAGGCTCCAGTACCATGTTTAATACTGACAAGAGTGAGCCCTGAGACACTCAGAGGCATACAACATCAAGAAATAATAAAATGTCACAAGTAATTAAAACAAAATTTTAAGAAGAATCTCAAAATGAAGGTAAATGCCTACCTCTGGACCCTCCAATTGCACAGCAATGTGATAACTCGCATCATGCACAAGAACACCATGCCTGGACTGCTTTAAGATATCTCTAGATCCCCTTCCACTAAAACCATGACGCAAAAAAAAACCTTAAATTTCACAAATGACTCATACTTTTATTGTACTTATGAGAAGCAACTAACTACAAAATTTGAAATTTACCTTCCATGTAACCCAAGAGGAAGGTAAAAACCCCATAGTTTAGTCATAGTAAACCGTTTAGCGCACCAAACATGTGTTCTCAACCTCTTTGTTCCATCATTAGAAGTACTAAACCCTGAATCTGGATTCCCTTTAAGTTCCAATCTCCTCTTAACTCGTCTAGATACCTTTCTTTTACAGTCTCCTGATACTTTATGAATCAATGACTCTGATCTTTGCCTTCTTACATTACGTCTCTTGGCAGGTTCATAATTGAAAGAATTGGTTCTTCTCCTCTTGTTCCTCTTGGACCTAAAGTCCTTGTTCAATCGATCAGACACAACCGAATGAAGAGATTCGAGCTCGGATGCTCGAGCTTCCGCAAAATTCTGAACGTTAACTTGGCGAGGAGGTAGAATATCTTGACGCAGAGGTTTGTGAACCTCAGATGCTGCTTGAGGATTTTGCGGCGGAAAGTGATTTGGCTGCTAGAAATTGCAAATCAGACACAAGAAACCTTCAAATCTTAAAAATGATTATCAACTGAAGCTATTTATGTAAATAAAATCTAAAAACTTTTAATTTCTCAAAGTTGCTGTTACCTTGAAGCGATTAGAACAAGGAGTGCCTTGAAAACGACGTTGAAGCTCAAGAACCATACGAGAATCGAGTTCAACAGCGATAACTTCTTTACCGGCTTCAAGAAGCTTCTTAGTCAGATTTCCAGTACCAGGACCAATCTCCAGAATCAGCCTTCTGAACGATTGAGTCAACAAGCAGAGGATTCTTGAGAATATGTTGACCTTTCGATTTGTGGAAAGAGATTACGAGCTCGATTCGAAGCTTTTGGCTTCTCCTTCCTTATTTTGCCTCGCTCACCGACAGGGAACACAACTAGGGTTTTGAGTTTTGTCTGCGTTTTACAGTATTTCTGTTATTTATTCACATATTATTTTAGGTCTGTGCATTTTGTATCGGATTACCCGAACCGAATCTTATCCGAACAAAATTATCCGATTCTAATTCGACCTTTATCCGAAAATTATTTGTTTGGATAAAATTTTAAATATTTTAATTATCCTTATCCGTTATCCACAATGTATATGCCTAATTAGTATTANTTTAAATATTTTAATTATCCTTATCCGTTATCCACAATGTATATGCCTAATTAGTATTACACAATCGAATAATAATAATTTATATTAATGGATAAGAATAAAGATTAGGTAACTACCTCAATTACCTGTAATTGTAATCTTCTAAAGTTTAAAAACAAGAATGTTTTTGTTTTGTATCATAAGATTTATGTATTTTATGTAGAAATTTTATGATTTATGTAATCGTTGTTATATAAAAAAAAAATTCGAATATTTTTTGTAATTACCCGTTAGTATATTACCAAAATTATCCATTTGGATAATAATTTTTGTTAGTCGAACGTTATTCGATCCTTACCGAACCGTTACCCAAAAATTATCCGTTCGGATAAAATTTTAAATATTTTAAATACCTTTATCCGATCCCTACCCAACCTTTATCCACAATGCACAGGCCTAATTATTTTTAATAACCTGTCGAAATTGTAAAAATAACCTATATATTGATGTGGTAAATAAAGAGATATTCAGTGCTTTCATTTACCCTTAGCTTCGTATTAATTAACATTTTATAAGAAGAATTTAGTAGCAAATAATGTTGAGTTTTTGTAAGCTACCATCAGGCTCATTGTCATTGTTGTGACAAAAGAGTAAAATTTTCTATTACAGACAAGTTAGTCCCGATTAATACATAAACCTGTGTCGAGCGGGCGACTATAAACAACAAAACTGACTATTTTTTTTTTGTTTAGAGTGCAACTTTTTCATTTTCTTTCAAACTCTTTTAGCTATATTTTATATAAATGAAAAAATTTGAGTTTACAAGATACAGAACCCGTAATGATCAAAAAGAGACATACCAGTTTGTTTACCTTTACTATATCAGCTTCGTACCACCTTTCTTAACGTTTTTGTGAATTTGTCTCGGAGTCTCTCTATCTTCGAAAGCATATGTGCGTTTCTAGCAAAGTAGGACTCTGCGTTTGAGAGCATTGCTTCCATGTCGTGCTTCAGCGATTCTGTACTTCTGTAGTATTGATTCTCTAGTCTCTGGTGAATCAGCTCGGGGTATAAAGGAACCGGGAACCTGCAGATTTTAAGAGTGGAAGTGGTGTTACAAATTGCATGAATCACACCGTCACATAAGCAATGGATTTTCGTTCAGTCTGGGGCTTATTCAGAAAGGATATGTAATGTACCTATTGCAGAAATCCATTTTCTGAGCAGCTTCATTTAGCTTTTGGATTCCATAACTATCCTGAAGAGTATATAACAGAAGTAAACAATGGTTAAGAGGGCATACGAAGATAACAGAAGGATGAGAAATTGAGTTTTGGGAGCATCTGTTATGAGAGAGAAGACAAACCTGATGTTTACTGATTGACTTCACTAGTCCAGCAAATAAAGACAGTAGTTTCTCTCTTGTATTTTCATCAATAGTAGAGTTTTCCCAAGGAAACTGGGTATTATCAAACTCCCAGGGGCTGTGAAGATTTGTGTCTCCAGTTTCATAGACAACTCTGTACCTTTCCCATGGACTATCCGGGAAGTCTTTGGATTTGACCTGTGAAGACTCAATCTTTCCTTCCCACCAGGCACCACCTTCACCAGATTCATCTCTCCACCACACACGGCATTCATCACCGATTTCCCAATTGGTTTTTATTGCAGTATCGTATCTAGTCTTCTCCACAATAAAATCAGGGAAATTAATGAGATCAGGAAGTGTTAGTTGGAACTCTTTGCGGGAGGCAATGGATGAAGAAGACTCCAGAACCCTGAGGGTCATTTTGCAGCAGCTCTCTCCAGAACCAGGATATGTATCGTAGTTGAGTTTCTCGACTTTGCAAATCTCTACCGCTCCTAGATTTCGAGGAAGGTACCTCGATCGGTCCCTGTCATTTATGTCTCTAGTTGCAAGGAACTCTTGATGACCCTGAAATGGACAACCGAAAAACATTTATCAATTCTAGATCTAGAATATCTACGTGGAAATGACTAAAAGGACAGAATTACCAGCCAAAAGGACCCACCTGCTTGAAGTAAACAACTTCATCCCCTAGCTGGGGTATATAACGGCAGCCTTCCTCGTGTTCTGACAACATTAACCATGAGACTTTTCTTGGGACATTATTCAAGCTAATCCCAGTATGAAGACTTTGTTTACTGGCGCTTGCGGATTTTGACCCGGACCCAGCTTTTGAAGTCGAAGGCCATTCTTCAAGTGATGCACCCTCATACATACTTGTGGAAGGAGTTTTTTGTTTTTTTACTTTATCTACAGAGCCAGAGCCCAACCTTACACGTAGTAAACTATTTTTTGCACTAGATTCACTTGAAGTGGCCTTCAGTCTCATGGATCTTTTCCTACGTATCACATCCGCTGTAGCTTCTCCAAACTCAAAGTCATGTGCAGGAGATTCTCTAACATTATCTATCACAGGTTCAGAGTCCCTAAGGGGAGAAATAGATTCAAAACCATCTTCCAAATCATCGGTGACCTCATCAGGCTCTAGTTTTAGAGGACTGCTGGGATGCCGAAGCTTTAATCTCAGTCGTCGAACTTTCTTTGGAAGAATCTCCTCAGCTTCCAAGGAAGTATCTATATCACAATGTCTTAACTGACCAGACAAGGGTTCAGCTCTTGACAGATTTTCATCCCTGCAGGAAAATATGAGCAATTAGATACTGTGGGAACCAAACATGAACATGTTTTTCTAAGCAATCAGAATCAGATCTCCCATACCTATTACATGTTTGGACTTCTTCAACGTTCTCAGACACAGTTAAATCCGTGGATTCATGAAAAGGAATCTCTTCCCTCCGCTTGCACATGTTCTGGTCATGATCTGGGGATTCTACCAACAGATTCTCAGCCTTTTCTCTCTGTGGTGTATTCATAGAATGGGGTATATCTTCACACAGTGAGGCCCCTTTTGCATCTACAGAACTTGATCCAGGTTCTCTGGAGTATATACCAATCCCTCTGTGATTCTCCTCCAAAGGTTTAGAAGAAAGTTTATCCAAATTAGCTTGATTCATTACATCTCTCTTGCTTGCCACAGACTCTGTTGGCTTCTTAACAGATATCTTTACAATCAATTTTTTCTTCTGTTTGTCATTTGAAAGAGAATCCAGCATCTGAGATGGTTTTTCCAACTGTTGCAAAGGTGGAACGCTTCTGTCAGATTCACTGTTGGATGAATCACTATCATCATCAACTTCATCCGAGGAGCTTCCAGAAATTTTAGATAGCAAGGATCGAGCATTCTGGGCTGCTGCTCTTTGAGGTCGTAATGCCTTGACATCAGAATATTTTCTTTTTGAAGCCTTCGCGCCAATTCTTCTGTTATTGGTTCTGTTATTTCCAAATTCCGAGTTTTCAAACTCATCCAAAATCCTCTTATCTCGCCTTCCAGATAATGTGACGACTTCAGCCTGAGAATACGGGGAGTTAGTCAAGTGATAACAACAGACAAAAGCGCATGAGTTGAACAAAACATACTCTAGGATTTTTTCTTCTTTTCTTCCGATGATAGCTATTTTCGTGAATATTTTCAGCATCACTGTCCTCGGAACTGCACTCAAGTTCTTCTGACGAGTTGGAACATGGACTTGCCCTAGCTCCATCAGAGGAAACTTCAGCATTGTACTCTGAATCGTTGTCGTCACTCAGAGCTTCATGTTCTGGTTCCCAGTACATAGCATCTATAAACTCAGGCAGTGGCTCGATCAATCTATCCAGATCTGCCAAAGGAGGCATAATATAATCTTGACCTAAACTAAAATCAGGGCCAACAGAAAATTTTATCGAGGAAGGACGCCATTCAACTCCTAATGCGCCAAGTCTGCGTTGCTGAAACATTGTCTGGTCAGGTTCTGGATATGGAATCATACCTGGAAAATTAAAATAAAACACTTTTCATAATAAACAACATCTGGAATAACTGACATAAAGATAAGCTTTAGGAAACAAACTTGAATCACAAAGAAGATCCTGAAGGTTCCTCCGATGGGGAAGAAGCTGGGTTTCCTGCACAATGAAAATTACAAAGCTTTAAATTTAGTCAGCAATAAAGCAAGTGCAAGAATATCACTCTTACATCTCAGCTTTCTAAATTAAAAAATGCATAATAGTGTGCATAGCTTGGTGACGTCTATTACAAAGAACGCAACAGGAATTATAAAGGAACAGAAGATACATATCTTTGAAACCAACCTGATCAAGAACATGCCCATTGGCATCTCGAATAAGAGGGCGATAATCACCAAGGAAGAACTAAACAAAACAAGAGAAGACAATATCAGAAAGTAATCGAGGATCACTTGAAACTACGGCCATGTTTTACAAAATGATCATGCATCCGGGATGCAAAATCCACCATACCTGGTCGTATTTTGCTTCCTTTTGAGACTCTCCTTGTCCGGTGTTGAGAAAATATATCTGGCCAACTTCATCTGAAAGCACTATAGATGTCCCGTCTCTATACAGTGCCACAGACAAAAAAAGGATCATAAGTAATTGATTCCATAACTTTCATGTAACTAAATAAATGTCTCAGAATCAAATGTCTTTGGTTTGAGATATAGGAAAATTGGACAGCCAACTAAATAAGCGTAATATGACTGTTTTGTCTAGTCTCAACTCAAAAGTCATATGCATGTTGTACTGAAGTCATTTGCACACCTCAGAAACAAAACAGAGAATATAGAAGATCTTATCCTGGACGTTTCATTGGTTACTTACTGTGAAAACTTTCCATCAACCAACTTAAATCTCCCGATATCGTATACTTTGATTGGTATACCCTCCCATATCTAGATAGAAAAAAAATCTAAGAAGGTAAGTGATGCTATCAAAATGATCAAGGACTATTCATATCTAAAAAAACAAAACTGAAACTCACATCCCAGATGATTGTTTTCCCATCATAGCCGGCGCTCATAGCAATACGAGGATTGAAAGGATGGACATCCAAGACATAGGACTACCAAGAAGACATAAGTAAAACACATAAAATAAGTTTTTCCCAAAGTAAGATGTGGCTGAACAACAAACTTGAAGATATATGCAATATGGAAATATAGGACACTGGAGAAAGGTGACATCAAATGAGAACTACTATGAAGCATTTTTATGAAAAAACACGCATCTGGCCCCAATTAAGATCTCAAATTAAGGAGTAAAAATTAGGTGATTGTTACCGATTCACTATGACCTGTTAGACAATGCACCAAGCTACCATCAGCAGCATTCCAAACACAAATCCTGCAATCTGAATAAACACCGACAGGTAAGGAAAACAGATGGCAGTAGTAGCAGGCATGTGGCAAAAAACACCTTTTTAAGTGATATGTAATTTACTATTTACAATTGGAACACAATGACACTGAGAGACAGACATCAAATGATACATGATATTTACCCATGATAGCGGCAAGGACGAAACGATTATCCAAGCTCCAAATAATCATATTGACACCCCGTGGTGTTGGAAGAAATCTTTGACGTGGACCTCCTCGGGGAGGTTGTGGAGGAAGTGGAGGAGGTGGAACCTTCAGATGATATCCTTTGATCCAGCGCCCAGATTTTCCCTGGCAATACAATATCGAGAAAGTTGAGGAAACTGATGATAGCTGTCATGAACTTGTGAAGCACCATCGCGTTACGCAGTTGACTGACAAAACTTACATGGAATTTACGTGATCTTGGAGTCCATATAATTGCACTACCATCGCGAGAGCAGGTTACTATGTTGTCATGACAAAACCTAGTAATCAAAAGTATCAAACCTTTACCAGATCCAAATTAAGAATAGAAGGCAGACCGTGGAATGACTATAAGTCCTACAGAAAATGTGAAACAAACCAGGAATTTTTAAACTTTGGGTAACTATCTTCCTTCAGAGTATCAGCTGTTGAAGATCTTGGAGCCACAGCGCAACCACTACAACAATATAAAAACTATGCTTTTAGATTTATATTCATGTACATACATTAAAATGCAAAACCTAAGAGGGGCACCATGTTCACTGGAGAATACCTAAATTGCACATAGTTGACATCATTCTCATGGCCACGTAGAACATCCAGTTCATGAGTAGGCTGTTCAGCATCATCCACGTTAGGTTTTGAGGCACTCCAAACCTGCAAGGTTATGGAAATACTGACAATCAGGACAAAAAAAGCAAACAAACACCAAAGCACATTTCCCTCATTTTCTGCATCACCAAGGTGAATAATTAAAGTTGAAAGTTTAACACAGACCCTCGCATTGCTGTCAGAGCTACCCGTGACGAAAATGGTTCCATTAGCATTGTATGCACAACATAGTATTTGATGATGAGATGCACTGCTCGTGTATGCCGCGTTAGAAGATGTAAAATTGCTTTTTCCTAAATAAAAAATACTTCCAATAAGTTCCATAACCTAGCAGATTTTAACATTAAACAATATATAATGATGTACCACCTTCTTACCAGTGCTAGCATCCAATGGACTTGGCACATAGATTCGTGGAAGACATTGAGAGTACCTAGCATCCCAGATACGACAGGTTCCATCGTCTGATGACCTGCAGAGAGATTAAAACAAGCCCAGAGAACTGATTACCAAGTAGGAAGCAGTATGAAACATCCAAACTAAAGATTCCGGGGTGGTCTTAAACAGAGAGAAATAAAGAGATAAAGGAACTAGTTATAGAAACATATTGAACAGAACTCACGATAAAAGTTGGTAAACAGACGCCTGTCTGGGACTGAATGCAATCGCGGTAACAGCTCCAGTATGTCCCCGCAGTACAGAAATTGGCATTCCATCAGGCAACCTCCACTGTCATAAGAATCAGTACTATCTAATGGTAATAAGTTAAAAACTGTGAAGATACCAAAGATTGGGAATTGTAATCTTACCACTCGAATCACAAAATCGTTTGAAGCTGATGCCACCAAAGCATTGTTTGAACTAACGGCCAAGTCTGTAATGTCACCCTACAGGAAACATGCATCGGCGAGAACGAATTTTAATAGACTAGTCAACAATACATGTCTTACGATTATGGAAAATAATAGCTCACTTCATGCCCACGGCAGCCAGCCAAGCAAAGTGCAGTTTCCATTGACCAAATTTTGACAAGCCGGTCATCGGAACCAGTGATAACATATCTTCCAGAACGATCAAATATAGCTGTGCAGAAAAAACAAAAAATTCCAAGACAAATGCATTATAAACAGAGTGGTATAAATTCCAAGAAGAAGAAGAAAATAGTTATACTGTTACCATGCCACCCAACACAAATGCATTATAAACAGAGTGGTATAAATTCCAAGATTGCACATGTAACAAAACAAAGTATGGAATTCCCACAACCCAGAGATACAACACAAAGGATGTCTTATGAAGATCATACCGCAGTAAACAGCATTACGATGTCCTCTGAGCTTCTTTATATTTTGCATCTTTTGAACCATTGTTGATGGTTTTGCAATAGCATGACATGCAGAAAGAATTGACGGAGCACGGTGGTGTTTTCCGAAACCTCCTCCAATTTCTCTGAGACTTAGGCCACGCACTTGATCGGCATGCATATGCGGCCAGCGTAAGTATGATGCAACATGTCTAGCTTTCTGAGACTCCATATTTTTATCTTCACAGAGAAAATAATTGACGATTAAAACTCAAGGGGCTGGGGTAAGAACTGGAGAAGTTAAAGGGACTTCCCAAGCTAAAACATCACTGAAAAGAGATTTAGTTTCTCCTATATCAGCTACCTCACCAGAAACCCAAACACCAGCCATAATACCAAGTAAAGATTACTGAACAGAAAGAAAAAAAAGGTTCTAATATGCACAGCCTAGAGCCAAAATCAGGTTTTATGCATTTAAGCAATTATTTTCAAGTACTAGACACAAAGAACATGTTGCCATCAAGGCAAGCAGTCCATTCTACAAACAATGTGCCGTCAAAATAAAATCAACTGAATAGCATGCAAAAGTTAAAAAAGATATCCTGCTTTTTCAAACATCATTTCTTCGAAGTGCCATTTCTTATAAGCTTTACATTTTTTAAACTCCATGGTGAAATTCATTAAAAAAAAGAGAGTAGATGAATAGGAGTCACGTCGTACCATCCACAAGTGAAAAGGTGCCAGATCCCATTAGTGTTGGAACATCAGCAGCAGTAGGAGTATTTCCTTCAACTTTCATGTGTGAAGGAACAGGTGGGTTCAAAATCAGTTGTTTGAGAAGCTTCACCAAGTGATCCTTTCCGATATGAGGATACCTGACAGTAAACGGAACATGATGACAGAAGTCAATGAAGGGCAAAGAAGTTGCCATAATTAGGGAGGCACGAACCCTCGCATACATTACGACATAGAAAGTAACAAAACAGTTCAATAAGCTATTGCAAGTCCTCTGTAGTAAGTCACGGAAGAGATGAGTAAACAAAAAATAAAACTATACCTCTCTACCAAGTTATCATAACTCAACGGGAGGGAGATGCCGTCATCATCAGCACGCCCACTGGAAACACCATTCCTTGACCACCAAGAATGATATCTACGAGGCAAAAGCCCTTTTTCCAAAATTTCATTTCTCAAATGCTCAAAGGTTCGTTCACAGGGACTGGTAGAAAGAAAATGCAAAATCAGGAAATAGACTTCTCTAAGGTCCATATCTACGTCAGCTCGCGAAGAACGGGAAACAAGTCTGTCCTGTCGCTCAAGAGGGACATTTCCGTGAACCGTGTTTGTCAAATTCGAAGCTTCCATAAAAGGCATAGATTTATGTTTCCAATCCATCCTAGTTCCGCCTGTCATTGTGGAAGAAAGTCTCCTTAACTGAAAGCATGCACTACAGAAATGATAATTTCATCTCTATCAACGACTACGACCACACGAATGACACATTCAAGCATTTAATACCAAAACATTCCTAGGAAATGGAATTTCGCGATTAACTTATAAACTAGGTTGATTCCTCAATTTAAATTGATATCTGAGTTAAAAAGTTATATGTTCTTCCTAAAGAAGAGAGGATCATCTACCAATATATCGAAATCGAAAGCTAAGTGACTAACCCCAACAATACAAATCCACAAAAACGAATTAGATCGAAAAACATGAGAGTAACAAACAATCTTAAAAGCTATCTAAATGCAATTCCACAGATTTATCCCCAAATCAAAATCCCTAGGATCCAATTACAGACGAAGAAAACCCATCAAACATAGAAATGAAATCATCACATTTCCGCAACGAGAGCGAAGAAACCCCAATAAGAGCTAACCTCGTACAAAGCTAGGGTTTAGTAAGGCTCAACAAAATCATAAAGCTACACAAGCACTTGAAAGAGTAGCTAAAAGAGAGAAATCTCGAATTCCTCCTTCAACGATTCGAAGCAGATTAACACCACGAAAAAACCCAGAAAGACGAACAACGAAATTCAAACGATTCCGATATCAGAACAACGAAGGAAGAAACGTTACATTCCACGAATCGTCTGCTTTGCTTCTGGGTACGAAATCGCCAACAATGGAAGAACAAACAAACAAAAAAAAAACCAGTGACGCTTTTTTTTTCTTTTTTACCGCTGTGAGATGTAGTTGGGTGATGGAACCAAAAAAAAACTCGGCGACATATGTGCGAGAGTACAGATATACCCCTTACTTGATGTGGCCGCCTGGGAGTTGTAAGGGCGTAAATGACTTTTCGTTATTTATGGCGGCCGGAGAGATTTGCTTAATTTTTTGTTGTTTTGTTAAAATTCNAACGTTACATTCCACGAATCGTCTGCTTTGCTTCTGGGTACGAAATCGCCAACAATGGAAGAACAAACAAACAAAAAAAAAACCAGTGACGCTTTCTTTTTCTTTTTTACCGCTGTGAGATGTATTTGGGTGATGGAACCAAAAAAAAACTCGGCGACATATGTGCGAGAGTACAGATATACCCCTTACTTGATGTGGCCGCCTGGGAGTTGTAAGGGCGTAAATGACTTTTCGTTATTTATGGCGGCCGGAGAGATTTGCTTAATTTTTTGTTGTTTTGTTAAAATTCGTATGTTACACTTCATCATACGGTGGTGCTACTAGTGCATTTTCTTGTTAGAATCTACTTTTGTTACCGCCAAAAAAACCCAAGTTGAGCGAATTCAAATTTTGCAAATATTACAAGTGTACTCATAAATTTATTAAACAAAAAATACGATTCACAATTTTATCCTGTGAGACATACAGTTTTGAATTCATTTACGTAAAGCTTTGACAAATTTCGAGTTTTAAAAAATTCGATTCAGTTTAATTAAGTTTGCAAATTGCTTCACCAAGTCTCTATGTTATTGTCTCTCATTATCAGACCGTGGGATGATCACAACGATTTTTCTATACATCGGCCCATCTTTAAAGAAAGCCCAATATACTTACGTAACCCATAAATGTCCTACACTACCAGCATCATATTGTATATATACGAATTTATGCTCGTACCTTTGTCATATGAACATTCAAGAAATCAAAGTTCACAAACTAAATTCATCACCGACTCAAAGATTCAGAAAATAATCAAGATATTTCACATCCATAATTTCAGTAGATAATTAATCAAAGTTCAGAAGATAATTAATCAGAAACATATAAAAAAACTATGTAAACATATGACTGGTCTGTATTTGTACTAGTTCAATATTTCATTTATCCGATTACAACACCATCAAACCAAACACAAACAACAAGAACCAGAACAAGACCAAACATAGATCTGATCACCAAACCTAAAAACATAAAATCAATTATCATAAGTACGACACTCATCAGTCTCAGGATTATCATCACAATACTCTTCCAAAGGATCAGAACCACCACTAGCTTTCTTCTTATCCCGTGCATGACTTGCCGCAGCACTTAACTCCTCGACCTCATCCCAAGCCGCAACACACTCACCACTCACTGGATCATCAGCACATGCTTCTTTCGCTTCTTGTATGCTCTTCTCCACCTTATCAGATATTCCTCCTTCTGATGTTGCCTTAACCATCATCATCATCCGGTTCTTGCTACTCAGTCTCCATGGGTATGTCACACGGGCCGGGACGGTTAGACTAGCTCTCGGTCCGGTGGTGATGTCTCGTGGAGACGTCACGATGTTGAGAGTTGTTGCAGCTATGGTTGTCATTTTTTTTTTCTTTCTTTTGATGGAGGAGAGATTTTTTTTGGGGTGGTAGGAGATGATGAAGATAATATAAGAGAGATAGGTTCATGTTATGTTTGTGATCACAATCTTCTTATCTTTTAGGAACCAACCATAGTGTGACATGTGTTTTTAGATATTTTTCACAAAAATATATCCTACCAATTTGAGAAAGAAAAAAATTATTTCTTTTTACTCGCCAACAATTGCATCTGCTAGGACATTTTATGAAACGTACAGAAATACAAAACTTTATTCTTAAGGTATGTGCTAAAATTTGTCAAACAAAATTTTTATGTCATTTCTTTATATATTTGCATATAATGTCTATTGTCTAATACAAAATAATTAGATTTTGCACCCGCACAATGCATTTTTGATATAACCGATTCCATAATTTTTAAAAACAATTCTGAAATAAATTTGGATGATGTAGTTTTGTGTTCAAAATGGATAAAATGAAAAAAAACATTAACTCTTGACCAAAAAAATAAAAGGAAGTGGAGTTTTGGTCAAGAGTTAATGTTTTTTTTTCATTTTATCCATTTTGAACATAAAACTACATCATCCAAATTTATTTCAGAATTGTTTTTAAAAATTATGGAA
>OVAP01004353.1:0-14762 GCA_900406295.1 Aurinia saxatilis | reverse complement strand
AATGCAACTCATCTTCTTACCTGTCCTCTATGAGCTTTCTCTGCTTCATAAAAAGCTTTAATCACAGACTCATCTTCAAAAATCTTATGCCTCAACTGAGCACGTCTAAGCAAATCTCTAGCATACGGCACATCCTCCATAGTAAACGTCATCTCATCAGAAGAAGACGAATCCAATTCATAATCAACACAAGAACCAATAGCTTTCCTCACAAACCCATTAAACAACCCACTAGCTCGAGACCCACCATGAAAGCTTCTCAAGGGAGGACTACAACTACACGAGACAGGACCATGAAACACAGAGACAGGACTCTGAATCTGATGCTTATGAAACGAAGAACCCACGAATTTACAAAAGCTCAGATCTTTCAAATCCTCATGACGTAACGAAGAAGATGAAAACTCCTCGGAGGATGATTTAACAGACGCGCCGGAGAAAAGCGAAGAGAGACCTCCGATGATGATCGGCGTCGAAGAAGGAGAAGCTCTCGAGCTCAGATCGAGATCATAAGCGTTGATCTGATGCGGCGTGGAACACACGCTGCTCGGTGGACTCGCGTAGAGAGCTATAGTCGTCGCTACCACCATTGCAGAAGAAGAAGCTCTCTGCTTTCGTTGCTTCAGAATCTTTCAAGTTTCAGTTTTTTTTTCTTTTTTAGAGAATCAAAAAAAGAACAAATTGAATTAAAGAATATCCAGAAACAAGCTCCTTGAATCCGTCAATTTTCCCGGGAAATCAAAAAAAAAGGAAGAAACCCACAAATTCTAACACGAAATCTAACCCAACCAGATGATGGAAACAGAGTTCTAGAAGAAATCAAAACGTTAAGAGCTATGTACAATTTATAACGAAGAAGAAACTGAAGAAAAGGAATCTAAATGAAGAAGACAAGAGGGTGTGTGTAAGAAAGAAGACGAAGAAGCTTTGCTTTAAGCAAGAGATTTTTCAATCTCTCTCTCTGTTTCTTATTCGTCTGAATTTCAAGTTCGGCCGACCAAACTAAACCGGTGAATGTGAATTACTCAAATACCCTTAGACTAATCAGTAATTTAGTGGAATTATTAGTACTGTCTAATCTCTGTTATGTCGTTGTTATCCATTGTTGTAAGTAAATGATAAAATAATATATTCTTTTTCTGTAATACACTAGTTTAATATTCGGATAATGGTTTCATTCCTAATCTAAATCTTGTATTATTCGGACTTTAGATTTAACTTTTGGGTTGTATCAATCTGTCCTCCAATTTGAAGACACAAATAAATTAAAGTGATACGTTGATTATTAATTAAAAGCTATTGGATTAAGGAGACTTGCGAATATAAAAAGATTTGATGACACTCTAAATCTGAATGGTTAGCAATATCCAGTAGGATGACATCGATATCTTAACTACAATTTGCTAGTATAAAAATAATTTTAAAGCATAGTCACTTAAATGACTTTTGTGTATTGATGAAAAGGCAATTTAAGTTCATTTATGTTTGATACTAACTAGTCTGACCTATGAATTTAATGTAACAGTTTTTCTCAACGACAATTACAATAGTACTAAAAAGCATTATTCATGTAAACCATTATTTAAAAAAGATACAGTATTTCATAAGAACATAAATATTCGAAAAGCAATATGATATTAGTATATTAGATATTGTAGATCTTTTATGAGATTTGTGTAATAGTTTATTCACATATGCTTTCTTTTGCTTCACGCCAATGCATGACCCCTCTATGTTTATTTTATAAAGTTATTGAATTAATCATTTTGAAAAATATTTTCTTATCCTCTTGGAATCTTTTTTTTAAAGAATTACAAACTTTTTGTTTAAATGATAATAGTACAATGTTTACGGCAGATGAGTCATCCCATTTGCATCACTCAACTTGATTTATATGTAACTATATTAATACAATAAGAGTGGCCAATTTGTCAAACTCCAAATGTTTTTTATTTGTCTAAGCATCTGATCTGGTATTACTTTGTGGCAAGTGGAATTTGTTACTATAACAAAAAATAGTTTGTTACTTGAAACATGAACCAAAAATCAACAAACCGGAGGAACAAAAAGGTCCACCATGAGATTTGTGTTCTCAGCTACTACTTTTATTTTCAGAATTTCTATAATTTCTTCATTTTGTTTATTTTTTATTTTACGAGGTCTCATTGACCATTTAATACTTGAAATTACAGAATCTGAATCAAGCCAAAATTGTGACCGGATTAGCAATTCCTCTATTCATGATTTCATAAACGTGTGCTTGAATAAATAGTTTGGTATACGTATAACTTATATATTTTAATAAAAGAAAGCCATAACAATACATCTAAATCAAAACATTTTAAAACCGAAAAGGTAAAAGGTACCCAAAAAATGGGTGGTTATTAGTCAGAGGGCAGCAGTGACATTTCGAAAGGCTTGCAATATACCGAACCGGTTCAATTTAATTTGAAAACGTTTTTGTTATAAATGGTCTAGAAGATATTAGTTTATTGATAAGGACACAGTGACGCGTCTCGAGGACAAAAACCATAACAAGCAAGAAAATTCGACACGTGGCGACAAGTCGGCAAAGGTGAACCCGGCACGCGTCATGATTGGCGGCCATTGAATAAAGAAGGAGCCGGTCACGCTCATCTCACGTGTTCACTCCCCAGCTTCACCTCCTTGACCTGTGGGGATCATGTGTCTAACTCAATCCAACGGTTACGGTTAAATCTTCGGTTTTAAAACTTAATTACAGCCGTTAAATACAATTCAAATGCCTGTTACATGTGGGTCACGTGTGTAAACGTATTGCTACTTTCGTATATAGTGACGTGGTCTTTTTAAGTTGACGACGGCAGAAAAAGAAGAAGATTAAAACATTGAATTTTGGTTAGGAAATTTTGTTTTATGTGTAACATTCGGGATATTTAGGGAGTCAAATCGGTTAATTTCGGTTTAAGAGTATAGTAAAGACAAAGAAGAGTGTGGTCCTCGAAACAAGAAGTGATGGTGGAATACGATTTGCGTAAGAAGCAACGTATTAGGAAATGGTCAGACCAATGACTTTAGTTGGCCACGTGGAATCGTTCGGCTGCCTATTTCTCTCTTTCACGCAACCACCTTTTCTTCTGGCACGCATCCTCACATGTACCATTCCGGTTTAATTTCATTATTAGCCCAATGGGCTAAGGTTGGGCTAACAAGCAGAGTATTACTTTGGTTTATTTACATTATTAGCCCAATGGGCTAAGGTTGGGCTAACAAGTAGAGTATTATGGGTTTACTATATAACCCAGCGGGATTCTTTTCTCTCTACAAAACATTACGAATCCAATGATCTTTGTTTGTCAAACAACCCACCTACTCTGATAGAACAAAAAATAAAGTTTGAAAACAAAATGATAATAATCTTGATTTATATTATTCAAAACAATTCGAGGTTTACAACCACATGCATTCACTACACAACTGTCGCTAACCACCGTGGCTACATAGCAAAAAAAACATAGGATATCAACATAACCAATAGTGACTATATAGGCCTATATGGCTAATGATGTATTTAAGTTCACGGCTGTTATAATTATAATTTGTAGCAATAATATCAAAATTTAAAACCTTGAAACAAATTGCCAACTTAAGTACAATATGCGTACTCAGGAGGTTGTTCATAGTAAACAGAGAATTATAGCACAAAACCGAACAATGAAGATAAAACTTTACGGAAAACCAATCTGAAAAACAATATCCAAACCTATGGCTAATGATGTAATTAAGTTCACGGTGGTTATAATTATACTTTTTAGCAATAAAATCAAAATTTAAAACCTTGTAACATATTGCCAACTTAAGTACAATATGCGTACTCAGGAGGTTGTTCATGGTAAACAGAGAACTATAGCACAAAACATAAGAGTGAAGATAAAACTTTACGGAAAACAAATAAAAGGAAAACCAATCTGAAAAATAATATACAAACAAATGCTCAAGCTAGAACATTATAAAAATGAAATGTGAATTACCAAATGAAATTAATAGCTTATATAAGGCTCTTTCAGAAGTTAAATTAATGGTTAAAACATAAAATAAAGATTGCTACCAAGTTACCAACGACCATATTTTCAATTTATTTAGCAATCTTTATTTCTCATTCATTTTTTTATTCCAAATGTGAGAAATGTTGGGGATTAAGGCTATGTGAATGTCTATATATGATTTTTACTTTTTAGTGGCTTCTTAGGTCATTGCAAATCAGATTAGGAGGTGATTATGTTCAGAAGACCCAACAACAATCTAGTGGTTAACTCCGGTTTGAATCTGAGTTTTAAACTTCTAGTTCCGGTTGCTGACTGTTTCAACTCTTGAGAAAGTACTTGATAGAAGTTGAGGGGGAGGTTCTCCAAGTGGTTCAACTGAATCAATCTCGTAGAGCTTTTTTAAAGGCTCTTCGTATTTGATTAATGATTCGAGGACAACGTGGTGGATGCAAGCAATTTGGCTAAGTTTTGACATGTGGATGAGATGTCCTCGTCACTTCTTGTGGCTCAAAACCACATACACTGTTCATGGGTATTAGCCACGTACGGCTATCTTTGGCCATTTTAGCCACAATTTTTGTTCGTGGTTTACAATCATAATTCATGCCAACATAATACACGAATCTAAATACAATGTTACGATTACAAATGTACTGGAATCTAAATATGAAGTTAAAATTACAAACATTTAAAAAATAATAATGATTTAAGTAAATCTTTTTTTTATAAACTCGATCGTTTAATTTTTGCCTTGCAAGGTAGAGAGAAAGAAAAAACAATTACACAACCATGTCATACCCTAAGGCCTAAGTCAATGCTCGAAATATGAAAAGCAATATCTCTCGAATTGCCGACAAGAACTCTTACAGACCAAAATTTCAAACTGGTAGCCACACATATCAAGTTTTCTTCCCATGTTCCAATTATCCGAATTAAGTGCTCTCCTTTTCATTTTTCTGTTTTGACATTTGACAAAACTTTCATAGATATAGATACATATTTTTCTACATCCAAATCTGAACAAGAAATTCAAAAGTAGTATAATATAATTTTTCATGTAGTTACAAAGGTAAACTAATTCGAAACCGATCAAGAGTTAAATAATCTATAGCTAAACAAGAAAAAAACGAGGTCGATGTTCACCGGCCGAGGGATAGAAAGAAAGGCCTAATCCAGGAGCCGCGAAAGCCGCGGCTTCCACCATCATCCTCTCCTGGAGGGTTGAGGTGGCTCCGGCCTCAACAAACTCCTTTACCAAATCGCGATAATACCCTTTGATCTTCTTTACGAGCCTCAAGTAGTACAGTCTCAACCACTTAAACTTTATCCTTGTCACCATCCTCTTAAGCGAGAACCTACCACGTGACGTACCATTTTTACCACCAAGACGTACGACTTGTGGCTTACGCCGACGGAGATAGACCTTCCGGCGACTTGAAGGCCATCTGAATGCGGAGGAGGCGGTGGTTATAAGTAGATCAGTATCCATTTGGATTCAAGAAAAACTTTGTAAAAGAAGGAATAGTTTTTTGGAGACATGAGAGAGTTTATATATAGAGTTATGAATTTTGTTATGTGGTCACTTGAGACTTTAATATGACATACTGCTTAATTTCCGTAGATAATATGGCGTGCATGTCCAAATCATAAAACCATTTAGTTCTTTGTTGTTATATTATATAAACAAAATATTGTGGAGATGACCTATATCCCACGACATTTTAAGTAGTGCCCACAAATTTTGATACTTTTGTGTAGTGTAGTTTTTATATGAAATTAGAAATTACTAATTATTTTAAAAGGGGGTGAAACAAGCTCGAAGAGGAAAGATTATATCGAGAGAAATTGGCCTATATATGTTATGTCAGTAGTCTCTGTTAAACATGTCCAAATTAATATATATTGTTTGGTTATTACAGTTACGTGTATTGCTAATTGTTACTCAAACGCAAATGAATATGTATATTAGGAAGGTGAAGTAGATAAGCTTAGAAAAGAGTATGAAGCCTATTTATGACTAGCTGAGGAAGAAGACACAAAGTTACGTAGCTCAAGGGGACCCCATTTGTCTCTATTGTATTAAATAGTCAACTTTAGTGCAATAATGTAGATTCTCGTGTAAACAATTCACCAGAAAGTGATTTGTTTTCTTGACTTATATTAGCTTTGTGTGTGCGTCAAGTCATGGACGGCTCATAGTCATTTATTTATTTTTGGTTTTGATGTTGAGTGTTGACTCTAGAGTATTCTTTTTGCTCTTGTGTGTTACAACAATTGATCTTCTACCTTTACGAATTAAAAGTAATCACCGAATCACAAAAGGCCCATGAAGCAAAACCCAATAGTTACATCTTCTCTCAGGTTCATATGAACCGCTTTGGTGATTTAAGATTGAAGGGTCAAAATTCTCTGCCTCGCTTAACTTCTTAATAACTTGGTTGATCTCGGCTCATTTTTGGAGTGGTATATGATTTCAAAGTATTCAATAATAAAATTCATTGTCCCAACATTCAATAGTACAAATAATACAATTACAAAAGTGTTAATTCATTAAGACATGCTTTATCAACTTCTAATACCCAAGATAACATTTGGAAGAACAAACGTATACAACACCTCCGGCCTTTGATTTCCTAAGGATCGAAGGGAGCTTGCATCGAGAGTTACACTTAAAGCAAATTGGTCTACATATAGAGGTGTTGGACACCACTTCTCCATCATAGCTATAAGAACCTGGTATCATATATGAGAAGTCTCCCACAACGCAAGAAATATGCAATGTAACCGAACAGTCATTGCATGTATAGAACCATTTCTTTGGATCCACTTTTGTTTCGCATGCTTCACACCAATAGTCACCATCTACACTACTGCTTTCGCCATAAAACAAGCAGAGAGGATGATCATCATACCTATGCCTCATGACCTTTTGCGGTAACATAGCGCATTTGATGTCCAAACTAAAGTCACACTCATCACATTTAAGCATTCCTATCTCCCCACATCCACTACAAAGCTTGGACTTATCTTTGGTGAAGTATAAAGGATTCGGATGGCTACCGTGTATAAATGGTTCTATAATTGAACCGCATCGTACATCTAGAACCTTGTTTCCAAAAGATTTGTACCTGTAACCGGTGGACTTTTGACTACATAGAGAACACTTGAAACCTCCATGGTGAGATTCTGCATGTAGCTCGAAAGGCTGGTTGTGGCACACATGTCGTTTCTTCCTAGGAAGGTTAGCACATTTTTCGTGAAGAATGAAGAAATTGCATTGCTTGCAGCTGTAAAACGATTCTGAACTAATCTGGAACACACATGCTACACAAACTATGCTTTCATGTAGAACCGGACCATCCTTGTTGATTTGTAAGTTATGATCATGACTGAAATGTTTTATCGTGTGATCATCAATCACCTCGAATGGCAGTTTTTCCTCTTCTTCTGGTGTCCCTTCCAGCTCTATCATGTCCCATACATTTTTCCTCGTCGCGCATCTTGAGTGAACTGCAAAACTAGGACATTTGTTGCACGTATAAGCCCCGTAGAACCCGTCCACCTTTTGACGACAAACTCCACATTTCCACTCTCCATGTCCAAGGTAACGTGTGTAAGTTACCCGGTGCTTGTGGCGGTTGATGTTTATGACGCGAGGCAAATCAATACATTCCCGATGAATCATGAAATTGCACAGAAGACAGAAGTACGGACTTCGATCACCTTGTGTCCCACAAGCATTGCAAGTGAAATCAATACGTCTTGGAACAAGATGAAGTTGATGTTCATGTGTTGTCCGGCTCTCGACACAAAGCGGTGGTGGGTTTTGCATACATCCTCTGCATATGCTGAAATTACAAACACCACAGTGATGAAGTTGAAGTCTTGGTCGACGAAACTCCGTCGCGCAAAGAAGACACTTCGTGTCGGCATAGTCAGGTGCCTCACATGTAAGTAACTTAAGTGGGTGTTGAGGGTGAGAAGTGTGGTAAGCTTCTGGACCATCTTCAACACAATACACATGGATGAAAAACTCG
Source organism: Aurinia saxatilis (assembly GCA_900406295.1). NCBI lineage: Eukaryota > Viridiplantae > Streptophyta > Magnoliopsida > Brassicales > Brassicaceae > Aurinia > Aurinia saxatilis. The sequence continues at coordinate 6,700 of OVAP01004353.1, read as the reverse complement.
CATTGATTACATCTATAAAACCGGTCCCTTCTATAAAGCGGAGACTCGCAGACCGTGCAGTTTTTCTTCTGTGTTCCGTAAAAGTCCAACACCAATCCATGGCAGAGTTCAAGTGGATGTTCATGGACATAGGAATTTGCAGGAAGAGCGAAAGGGTATGGTCTTGTGGCACACTTCAAATCCAACCATAAGTTGCATTTATAACATCGATAACCAACTTTGAACTCATCTCGACAGTAACTACAATGATATAGTTTCCTATATTGTGCGGTGATGAGGTTGAGAGAATGGTCGGGATGGGAAACGTGGTTGATTCTTGGTAAGGGCTTGGCACACTCTGTATGGAATACATCACCACACCCTAACTCATTGCAACGGTAGCCTCCGTATATGCAATATCTAGCGGACGATCGACACCCTTTACACGAAGTAATATCAAAGCGAGTGAAAGATATTAAAGGATGATCGTGTATTGGTACCTTTATTTTTTCCATGGTGATGTTGATGACTGGTGAATCAAAGGCAAGCTCTCGAATGTGAAAGTTTTCTACAGAGTGGTTTCTTTCTTTCCAGATTGTTCAAAGTGGTTTTCATAGCCAGTCTTTTAAATATAACTATTTTTCAGTCTGACAAGGCCGACAGACTTTTTACATGGTCTTTTTTTTTTTTAATTCTCAGTGTTACCGTTCAGACCATTAATTAAATCAAATATTATTTTGTCACGACTTACGTGGTATCCAAATTAATGTTCATCATTAAATCGTATTGCAATTTTCAAGAAGAGAGAACATGCGGGTAATGTTAATTAGTATATTGTGAGATCCGCTCCATAGTGATATTCGATATATAACATTTAACTATCGTAATAATAATTCAAAACAAAGCAAGCATATTTTAGAACAATAGGAATCACATGGTCGAATCGAAATAGTTTGTTTTAGTTTTAAACACCTGAAGTGGAAACAAGAAGTTTTACAGATGCTTTCAAATTTTTCTGCTCATTTACCCCATGCACAGTGGTCTAACCCAAGAGAGAGGGCTTAGGAATGAGTATACAAATAGACCCATTTATAAAAGGCCCATTAAGTAAAACATTTTACAAATGTGTTGAACAATTCAACAGTCTCTTATCAGAAGGACTCCATTGAGCTCTGACCCCATTGAACAGCCACCGGGCTCTTAACCACATGTTCACCATCTGTCCATTCAATCGACCCAAACTCATGAACCGGCGCAGATCCAACTCCACCGCCAAGCACAACGCTCTTAAACGTCACCTCATACTCCAACTCACTCTTCTCCTTACTAAACTCAAGCTTACTCGGAGACACCTCAATCTCAACATTCACCGGAGACTTAACCCCCACTTCATACACCGCATCAACATTACTTCCAACATTCTTCACAACTCTTTTGTACTTCACAACATCACCACTCGACGCAAAAATAACAGAGAAAGATGGATAATTCAAATCACCGGCAGTTCTTAGCTTACTTGTCTCACAAGCATTGTAAAGACTCGGATCCTGAAGAAACACCAAAATCCCTGGAAACTCGTATCCCACAGCACAGAGGAAAGCAACGTACTCTTTCACATCAATGTCGTAAACCAAACCAGGATTCAAAGCTTTGTTCGGATCAACATGTCCTGCTCCATGTATAAACGAGTTCGACGACTTTCCAGTAGCGAGATCTTCGATTGGCTCACCGGAGTTTTCAGTATCGTAAGCCGTCGTTACCAATGCGGATTTAATCGCCGCCGGTGACCACTCAGGATGTGCTTTACGGAGAAGAGCAGCTAGTCCACTCACATGTGGACAAGACATCGATGTACCGGAGATTATATTGAACTTAACCCGTCTCGGATCAATATCCAAATCGGTTGGACCAACCATCCCGGTCCAACCGGCTAAAATATTAACACCTGGAGCAATCACGTCCGGTTTGAGAATAACCGGTGTCTGATGATTCGGTCCACGGCTCGAGAAGGCAGCGACTCTTGGAGAAGGAGGAGATGGCCCGATCACAGTCCCTAAGAAGCTAATCGTAGCCGTTGGAGAATCCGATGTTTTGATATAGTCACGGATCTGATCTCCAGCTTTAGCTCCAACCATAGTCGCCGGAACTAAATGCGAATCGGCGGTGAGTTCTTCGCCGCTATCGTCGGTGTTCGCTAGAATCATCCCTGCACCTCCGGCGATTTTCACGGCGCTTCCTTTTTCCACTCTCGCGTTTCCTCCTCTATCACATAAAACGATTTTGCCTTGTACCAGAGACGAATTCAATTTCCCAGGATAACATAATTGACTTCCGCAATCGCCGGAATATACCAACGGAATCTGAGATTCCGGGAGTGGCTCCCCAGCGTAAAGCGATGTTCCGGTGAATATTTTCCCGTCTCCGGTGATCGCGTTGGCCGAGAATTCTCTATCGATCGTAGAAGCACCAACGGTTAAGATCCAAGGAGCGATGTTAGTCGCCGTCTGAGGTCCGGGACCGGAGTTTCCGGCGGAGCAAGAGACGACGATCCCATGCCTCGTCGCTCCAAATGCTCCGATCGCGATCGAGTCCAAATGATACTCAGGAGCGTAACCGTTAGCTCCGACGGAGAGTGAGATTATATTAACACCGTCCGCAACGGCTTGATCCATGGCGGCGAGGATATCGGAATCGTAACAACCACCAGTCCAACAGATTTTGTAAGCTGCGATTCTCGCTTTTGACGCCATCCCACGCGCGACTCCACGCGCGTATTGGTATAGACTCGCGTTAGCAACCACAGATCCAGCTGCTGTTGATGCTGTGTGTGTTCCGTGACCTTCCGTGTCACGTGGCGATCTTGATTCTTTTGCTGCTCTGGCTTTGACTGTTTTGTTACGCTCTTGCTCCGTTAAGTATCCTTTGTAGAACGCTCTTGCTCCGATTAGTTTACGGTTACAGGAGGTGGCGGGAAAGTCCGGTCCGGTCTCGCATGTTCCTTTCCACGTGGAGGGGATTGGACCGAGACCTGAATCGGAGAAACTAGGATGTTCCGGCCAGATTCCGGTGTCGAGGACGCCGACGATGACGTCTTCACCGTAATCGGAGTTGCTCCAGAGACCGGAGTTATCGGAGAAACCGAGGAAGTCAGGGGTGTGAGTTGTGTGGATCTCACGCGCTTGATCTGGGATAACGGAGATGACGGAGGGGTGACGGCGGAGAGTGGAGGTTTGGTGAGGGGAGAGACGAGCGGAGAAGCCATGAACGGCGTTGGAGTAGGAGTAGAGAAGCGTCGCGGGTTGAGGGGAGGAAGGGAGAGAATTGAGGAGAGAGGCGTGCCAATGTTTGTGTGAGGAGAAGAGAGAAGGTTTGTGCGATCTTTGTACATGGACTATGTATGATTCAAAGCCATCGAATGAAGAAGAAGATGAAGATAAGAAACAGAGCAAGAAGACGAAGGAGAAGAGAGAGATCTTAGCCATTTGAAGAAAAGATTCGTTGTGGGGTGATACTTCGGTGACGTATTTATCTATCTCTTTGGTCTGGTAATGAATCTTGTGTTTCGTCTAGAATGCCACGTCAGCGAAATATGAATTATTGGTGCCAAATGATTCCTACCCCAAGAGGGTTGTGTGTAAATTGTATATACACTTAATTATACAAGAAGTATCAAGGTTGGGACGTGGGTCACATGACTGTGATATTTAATATTGACACGAGGATAAGAAAGTATCATCAGGTTATAAAAAGTGGCAGGTATGACATGATGACAAACCAATAAGAAGCCAAACACAAACTTAGCTCTCGTCGAAATAATTCAAAACTATAAACGCTCGTTACAAGTTATGATGTTACATACATACAATAAGCCTCTGATTAGTAGTAAGTTGGGTTATTAATGTGTTTAAGCAGCCCATGGTATGAATCCCATGGCGCCACTGAGTCTGAAAGTGACGAATATCAGATATATAGCAATGAGTCCGATACCTAAGGTTTTGTTAGGTCGCATGTCGTTGCGAGGGAGCATCACCAGAGCCCAGACCAAGCCGAGTACTAGGAACGCGAGCGTGAAGAACAAGCTTTTGTCTTGTGGTAGCATGTATGTGTCTGGACTCTTGGACCATGAGCCGAGAAGCATTGACATACCTAGACCGACGAGTGTGTTGAACATTGGACCTGCGTAGCATCCCGATAGAGCAATTTGTACACCATCATCCCCACCGTTCATTGACAATGCGATGTTTGATACTAAGTCACCCATTGAGTTTCCCCAAGCTAGTACTGTTAGTGCGAGTATTGACGGGTTGATTCCGTAGATCTCACCAAATGTTACCAGAAGAGCAACGAGTTCGTTTGCAATCATGTAGAACCATACGATACTCATGATAAACCCACCAAGAACCCAAGGGATCAAGAATCTTCGAGGTGGGTGATCAGGTTCTGTATTTTTGTATGCGAGAAAACCAAGAGTAGAGCCAATAGCAACGGCAATAAAGTAAGCCACACCACAAACTTGGGGACTCACATTGTCTTGGCTACTCCAGAGAGAAGCCAAAAGGATAGGCGCTAATGAAACACTGGCCACAGCGTATGTCTTTGACCATGTATCTTCCTCGACCGATGGAATTGTTAACTTCCTTGGAACTGTCAGTGGAATTTCCAACAAGGAAGTGATCTTAGTACATAAAGGGCTCTCAATTTCTGCACTGTCATCAAGACATCCCCAAGGTGGCCTATCTTCGTCTTGTCCACTAAGACTCGGGAAATGGTTTGAATAGATGGCTACATTGGAACCCCACATCCACTGAGGAACAGAGTTCATTAGCCGAGGTGGACCATCCTCGGAATCTGTTTCGATCAAGGGGCTATGCATAGCAATATCCTCCCCAACACTCGGGGAAAACACACTTCCTTGCATAGGTAGCAAAGGAGTCAGACCTTCCAGTTTAAATCTCTTAGCATGTTTTCTCAGAATCACATTTGCTGCCACGAGGATAGCATAAACCACATATATCAAAACAAACGCGACAGCAATCCGTACAGTCACTTTACCAACAATCAATATCACCAGCAAAGACAAGAGCGAGAAAAGAAAGAAACTCAAATCTCTAATGAAGCATTTCTTATCAATCTTGACTTCCTTCTCCGCAACACAAAGCGAAACGATCCCAACAACAACCGAAGTAACAAACACGGCACCACCCAAGACACTATTAAGCCCCACTTCTCCTTTATCAGTTCCAACAAAAGCAGCTATACTCGCAAACACATCCGGCGCTCCATTCCCAAGCGGAAGCAAAGTAACACCAGCAACAGTAGGAGGCAACCTCAAAAGCTTCGAAAGCTTCTCCAACGAACAACAAAAGTAATCCGCAGCAGTATTACCCAAGAGATAAAACAAAGCAACAAGCCAAACACCAAACATCATATACCCCAAGATCCTGAAATCTCTACAAGAGCAGTAAAAGAAGCTGAGGTAATCAAAGAACCCATCAGGAGAACAACTTGGGTTTGCTCTTAAAAACTCGCATTGATCAGCATAACCCTTGTGTTTATGCAACCCAGAGCATATCACAGTATTACTAGCATGGCTCAAGCTGCTATTACCAGAAGCTCCAGACTCATTTGTGTCAATTTCGCTCATATGTCGATGAATTACCGTAAACTGGCTGAAACCATTGTTGGAGGTCGAGCCACCACCACCGCCATCGACGAAAGATACGTTTTTTAACAAAGGGTTTCTGAGAATATCGGTCCGATCAAAGAAGAAGCAAAACAGAACCAGAGCACAAACCCCATTAAAAATCCCACGAAATTTCGGATTTTTCGAGCTTCGAAGAAAACCCATTGCGCTCATTTCTAAGCCCCTCTTATATCAACATGCAGCAATCATCGATAATCATAAACCCCAAACCTCACCGAACCAGAACAGGGGCCTAGGGTTTCAAACAAACAAAAATACGACGATAAGCGAAATTTTGAAAAACCCTACGATCCTCAGGTTCATTGTAAACGAAATTGAGAATCAGATAGCCACCGAGATCAAACAATGTTCAGAAATTGGGATTAAACTCTGGGAATTTTGAAAATTGGGAAAAGAGTCTTGGTGTGATCGTCGTCGTAGAGCATGAAAACAATTATGTACCCGATTAAACAATGGTGATCGGGTCAATTTTGACTGGAGACGACGTGGCATCATTTTTCTCCTTTTTTTAAAGTGATGATGATGCCAGAAAAAGTCAAATGATGTATTTTAATATTCCACTTCTCTCCGTTACTAAAAAAATGTCGTATTCACGCACAAATTAATAAAATATATTAAATTTTCTATTATGTCTATTTTTTATTTTGAGGTTAAAATATAAATTTAACATTAAAAGTTATATTAGAAAATAAAAATGACACTCATTCTGAAACAGAAAAAGAAATCTAAAACGACACTCTTTAGAAAACAGAGGAGTGGAAATACTGTAATCNTACGGTCCCGGGTTCGAGTCTTGGCCACCGGGGGATTAAACTTTGGGCATCGCCGGCGACACAGATTAGTCTCTTGGGCCTAGAAAGCCTTTGGGGAAACTGTGTATAATTCAAAAAAAGAAATACTGTAATCCACTAAAATAAAAGGATAGTAATAGTACTAAGACTAAAAAAAACTCATGATCATGCGATGATAGTATTGTCAGACGGGCTGGCCCGCGCCCGTTTGGGCCGTCCGCGGCGG
>OVAP01004352.1:0-14763 GCA_900406295.1 Aurinia saxatilis | reverse complement strand
AGTTTAGTCAAATGATCCCCTAATGGGAATCATGACTAATGATGCTCTTAGAGGAGAAGTGTAAATCTCTCACAAGTTACAATTTTTTAATATTAAAATGATTCTATAAATGATAAAGGATAAGTTTGTCTAGTCATCTTTTTGCTCTGATGGCGAAACACTTTTATGTAAAAGTATAAAATCAATTGCTAACGCACACGTAAACATGATTATGCCATGAACTCGTCATGTTGTGGTAATCACTTCGGCAATTTTCAACGAATTTTAATTTATATTGAACTTATGAGTTATGATTATATGATGATTGAAGCGGTTCGAGTCTTTTTACTTTCTCTAGATATGCTCATATGCAACATCAATGGTATACTCTTTCCTTTTTCCGCAAATTTTATGATTATTAAATCTTGTTTGACTATTTCTTTATTCATACAGTTCTTAAGCCAAGAATAAATAAATCAAGTAGAAAACGCAACAAAAAAAATATCATAAGTCATAACATATAACAACAGTATTAGCAAAAGATTGAATTTCAGTGAAACAATAATAGAAATGTTTGTTCGAGTAAATGAAAGTTAAAAGAATGAGGACATTGTTAGATGTATACTCACAACAGTATTAGAACCCTCTTGAATGTCCTTGGTTGGAGAATCCGAATAGCATACCAGAGAAACCCTGAGAACGAGAGAAAGTCATATTTAGACTAATGAGCAAATTGTTGAAGAAGTAAATAATACTTGATTAGCCTCTTTAAGAGACAATTTATGCAAAAATGAATACCATAGTGATTCTTTTTTCTCCTCAGATCCAAGACAAAATGTCGGTGGCTAGGTTTTATGTTTTGTTTTTTTGTTTTTTGCCATCTTGAAGTTATAATAAAAATAAAAGTACAACAAGTGATGCTACAAAGTTGGAAATAAAAAGTACAGAAATAAGGAGATTTGAGAAGAAAAAAAGCTAAGTTTCCAAATGCCCACTTGCAACATAAGATTGCCAATGTTGTTCTAGAGTGATATTGTTGGTTATTCGAAAAGTTAGAATGTTATTTGAATGATGTTCTTTATTGAATTTCCATTTTTGAAAAGTTTCTAACAAATGCAAAAGCATAGAGCCAAAATGTTTTTAAAAAGGCCAAGCGGAGAGATTCGAAACTGCACCTATGATGTCATTTTCTTCAAAACCAAACAACATTTTGTAGTAACGATGATGTTTCATGCTTTAAATGAACCACAACAGAGAAGAGAAGGCTGCGTCTTGGACAATACATATATTAGAGAAGCATCTGCGACTGTGCAGGCCCGGTCCAAAAGGGTAGGACAGAGGTGCGACTGTCCAGGGCTTATCCACAAGTTCTTTTAAAATACCCATTAAAAAGCTCAAACTCAAAATTGTTTTGGTCCAGAAAAAAAAAAACATATGTAAAATTGTTGCTATTGTCCATTAAAAATGCCCAATAATATATATTTAAAAAATTTTGTTCTACTAAAAAGATCCACTTTTGAAAAAAAAAGCAAAAAGACTTACAAAATCAGATTTTTTTCTAAATTTCTTTGGTGTTGGACTTTTTTCCTCCAAAAAATTTAATTAAAAAGCCTTCAGAAAAAAGAAATTTTTTTTAGAATTAGAGAATCTCAAAAAAAAAAATTGCCCTAAGACTCGTATATATCTTGGCTGGGGCTGCGAGTGTGTAGGACAGTTCCATGAGAATTCCTAACCAGGTTTTATGTTTTTCTTATGTTGTATGAATTGGCCCATTATACTCCCATTATCGATTGTATAAATTGTATGAATTGGTCCATTATATAAATGGTATGAATGACTCATTATATTCTAAGCCAATTATCGATTGGCCAATTATAAACTAGTTTTTTTTTTAAATTACTATCAGCCCTGGACATTCCAACACCGAATTGAATTTTAAGTAGGATCATTCGTCATGTTTTCTATGAATGTGAATTTACATTTTATAAATTATGATCATCTGATGATTGAAGCGGTTCGAGTCTTTTTACTTCCTTTGATTGTGATATGCTCATATGCAACATCAAAATAGAGAAAGTCCATTGTAGTACTTTTTCTTCCGCCGCGTAGGTTTATTAATCGAAACATTATAGTCTAACAAAACTATCTACATCCGTCAAAATTGAAAATATATCATGCAAAACAATGGGTAACTTTTGTTGCTAAAAGTTGACGATTTTCTTTTTGTCTTAATAATTTCTTGCACTTTTAGTCTTGTACATCTTAAATTTACCCACACGTTCATGGATTCTGGCAGTGTCGCACATGTTTGATGTGTTGGTTCTCCATGTGAGCTAATCATGAGCCATGAGCCTGGCACATTGGTTTTACTTATGTTTGATTTACCACTACCATTTCAAACACTTTTTTTTCTTTGACATGTTTAGCTATATTTATCTGTTACGGTTCTGCTTAATTAAAAAGATTGAATTTCAGTGAAACAATAATGGCAACGCCTGACACTTAAAATAAGCTACACATTTGTTTAATGCATACAGGGTCTTACTTTTAATTCAAGAATCAAATCAAATAGAAAACAGAACAAAAAAAACAAACTCATAAATCATAATAACAAAGCAAAAGATTGAATTTAAATAAAACAATAATGGCAATGCCTCCACTTTCTCACGTACCAATACCATCACTCCAAAAATAAATTAATAAAATTCAAACTTTTAATTAAAAACAAAAAGAATATTATATCCAGAACACCCTTCAGGATTTTTGGTGAAAGCCTCTACTTCAAGAAGAGGTTTGAGTCTTGCTCTTGTACCTGTAGAAAACTCTCTTCTTCTTGCCTGAGGCATTGTCGATTGTGAGAACAATCTTACCAGACTGACTAAACTTGAAACTGTTCCTCATTGTTCCTTCAGTTGCTCCAACCTTCTTCCCCTTTTGGACAATCACAGTGTAAGCTCCTTCATCTGATGGCACAAACTCTTCCTTGTAATTCACTTCCCATCCCAATACCGCAATGTCCCAAACCAATGTACCTTCAGTCTATAAAACAAACACACAAAAACCATTGTGAGATTCATCTTTATGCAACAACACCTTGAAAAAATGACTGGTTTGGCTTTGAAATATTACCTCAGGAGCTGGGATTTCAATGATCTCAGAAGATCCAGGCTTAAGGAAAACTTCAGTAACAGCTTCGTAGGAGAATTCGGTATCATTGTCTCTTTTGAATCCACCGTACTGAACGGGAAGCTCCTCTACTGGAATGTACCTTCAAGTCACAAAATGCATCGTCAATATTATGCTTCAAAATTAATGACATCAAAGTATATTAGTGGCTTAAAAAGTTTTAGCTTGGGTGCTTACTTGAGAAGAGTCTCTGTGGCGTCCTTAGCTGGACGAGTCACCAAAAACTTGCTCTTGGTTCGTTGTGTCAGGAATGGTGAAACCACGGAGTAATAGGCATAGTACATGAAGGGAACATTTATGAATATCTGCAGAACACAAAAACAATGGTTATAAAAAGCCAAGAGTCCAACCAAATCAATGAATTATTAGACAAAGAATGATAAGTTCGTTGTGAACTTACGTTTCTGGATACTAATTCCGGGTAATTGTCCTGCAGAGCTTCGATTGCAGGTTTGATTGTGCCCCAAATATCTTTTGTGGACAAAGGAGTGTTTTTGAGATCATGGATCTGAAGAAGAGAAGTAACACCGCCTGGTTTGAGATCAAGCATCTGGATTCCCTTCTCCATTTGCTGAAACCTCCATCTCAAGAACTTCTCTCTGCCTTTCTCTGCCCCGAATGTCGCCTGGTAGAGACCCTCCTTTTGAAACACGGAGTGGATATTGTAGCAAACTGGGCGGGATTCACGGTCCACACCATTCACGTAAGTTGCAGATGCAAGATCCTCCCCAAAGTCCTCTCCAAGGATTGAGTCAATCTTGTGTTCCTTTCTCCACTTGAGGGTCTTCTTCAACATCTCAAAGGCTTCATTGACTTTGAAGTCTCTTGCTCTCAAGAACTTCAAGAGGATTACATCTGTGCCTTCAGCTCCTTTGCTAGGAAGCAATGGCACTCCCCATAGCTCGATATCCTTATCAATTGACTCATCTTCTTCCACCTCTTCCGTAGTCTCAGCTTTCGGTTCTTCGGTAACAACATCCTCGGTTTCGGGTTTCTTCTCCTCTACAGTCTCAGCTTTCACCTCATCCTCCTTAGTCTCTTCTTCTTTCACAACAACAGTCTCATCAGCCTTCACTTCTTCTTCTTTGGGGGTTTCCTCTGAAACAACAGCCTCAGTTTTCGCTTCTTCTGTCACAACAGCCTCGGTTTCAGGTTTCTTCTCTTCCTCTACTTCATCATCCTTCTTCTCAACAACCTCCTCAGCTTCTTGTTTCGCCACAACCTCTTCCTTCTTCTCCTTCACGGGACTCTCCTTCTTCTTGGTCTTTAAAAGAGTGTTCTCAACAATCGCTTCCTCAAGCTTTGTTTTAAAATCACTCAAAGCCTTCCTCTCGGAATCTTTCAAATCAGACAAGAAATCACTCTCTTCTTTAAAAGAAGCACTCTTTTCCACACCCTCAACCTTAGTCTCCTCCACAGGTTTCACTTCTGTCTCCTCCAGAACATCCTTCACTGTTGTCTCTTCCGAAACAATAGCAGGAGCAACAACAACCTCTGTCTCCACCTGTTTCTCCTCAACCTTAACTTCAGCAGTCATTATGTCTTTCGCCTGTACCCAAATTAAAAACAGAATAGTTACTAAATCTGCATAACTTCAATACCAAAATTCTAAAACTAAGCTAACTTGTTCTTCCTCATTCGTTGAAGATCTCAAAAATCAAAACATGATTCTTGCTTAAACCCTAGCAATTAACTGACCTCAAAAACAGAAAATCAGTTCTCAACTCGAACTACGAAAACCCCACAAAGTTCTATTTATAACTATAAGGTTGAATCTTTCACACATCTTAGAGAAACCCACAAGCAAAATGGTAAGAACTAGCTAATTCGGCTTCTTCGTTCGCAAAACATGATTCTTTCCTTAAACCCTAAAAACTACGGGACTCGAAACAGAAACCCTACAACAATTAGATCTGAGATTCCACTACACAAAGAAACCAAACTCAAGAGGACAAAGTTCGATTACTAGTCATAAAAGTTCTCAGAAAAAGAAAAAAAACAGAGAAACCTCGAAACAGAGAGAGTGAAGAAGAGAAGAAACAAACCTGAAAAGATTTGATTATGGTTTTTGTAGAGATTTTTCTTCTCGTCTTCTTCTTCTTGTTTCTTTGAGATTTTTTAGTGGCTGCAGAGAGAAGAAGAAGAGCAATAAGTTTTGTGTGAATAAAAAGAGAGAGACGAGGACTACAGAATTGAGCTTTATGCTGCTGCAAAGAGTCAGAGAGACGAAATGAAAAAAATGAAAAATAAAAGCCCTAGTTTTAGGTGGGCCCTACTTTTTAGCAACGGTCACATGATCTGGCCCATGAGTTAAAATAAAAAACAGACGGGTTGTGACCGTCGGATTAGCCAGGCTGGCAAGTTACAGAGATATCTTTGGTGGGTCCCATAGTCTTAGCTTCGCATGTTCTCAAACGGTCGTCTCTGCTGATCTGGTAAGCTAATGAGAGTGCGACACGTGTACTATTCGACAGAGTATGTTCGGCGCAACGGACGGATATTTCAACCAAAGTCACTTTTTTTTCTTTTTGCTGACTGTGAAAAAAAGTGTGAGAGATCAATTTCATTATGTTTTCTTTGTTTTTGTTTCTTTCTAGTTTAAAACTTTAAACAAAACTTCTAATGAAGTTCTTTTGAATATACTATTACAAAGTACATAGTATTCGACAATCTCTTTCGTTGTAACGTTCGATTTTTTCAGTAGTCACGATTGTAACACAGTCATAGGTCTGTATGTATGTATCTAGCTCCTTTATTATTTGTCAAATAAAATATTCTCTTTTTTAGCTGTTGACACCCATTATGCCAAAGTTGCCAACAACGCAAATAGGAAAAGACTATGATTATGTAAAGTTGTATTTTCATAATTATATGATTGGCCTTAATGTTATCAAGACTTACTATAAGTTACTATGATTTGGATGTGTTGAGAATTGAGATAAATCTAATTTCACATTGAGATAAACCCAATAAATAGTTGATTGACAATCATTGTTGATATACTATGATAAATGTATTAAGTTTATAAAATTTAAATTTAAAATTAAATATCAGGATGTGTATACGATATTACATAGACTAAAATACAAAAATTGCTAAATGAGTGATAAAGCTTGGAAAGAAAATCTTGTCACGACCACCAGACCAATAACAATAATTGGATATATTGGAGGCAGATTAGGCAGAAAGATTAGATAATCAATAATTTTGGTCTTAGTCATAAATTCATAATCCTTGACGCAAATAAAATATTTCTATATTCCTATATTAATTGCACGCAATGATTATATGATGACATTTATAGTGCACCTCTGCAACCAATTAGAGGGACCGACCATCCTAAATTATATACACCCAATTAAGATATACAAAACACAGAGAAGTAGCTAAATTAGTGTAAATGATTGATGCAAATTGGAATAATAAATCATTTTAGGAGGTTGTTGAAGTCAAAACCCTTACAGCTAATCTTCCCCGCCAATTCAGCCGCAACAAAAGGAAGAGACAGAGATATAGAAACAGAACAAAGTTTCCAGAAAGAGACAGAACACAAAAAAGGTCACACCAGAGAGAGGAGCTGTACAAATATCAAAAATCTTAAAGTCACGTTGTGAATCAGACCCACCAGATGGAAAAGAGAGAACACCAAAAAAATCAATCCTCATTACATGGTCCAGAATCTTCTCTTTTAAACCGAGACAGTTAGTTCTTACAAAGGTAAAGAATATCACAAGAAGATCTTTTTTTTCTCACCAATGGCACTAAGTAAAATTTAGCTGACACAATGTTACCAATACACTATACTGTCCAACGAGTCCTGACGGTCTTTAAACTCACAACACCGATCATTTCCACCTGTTTGATCTATTCTCAGGCTTAAAAGGAGAATCCGAGTATAAACCAGTTGCCCTGTAGAACAAAAAAAACGAGTTTGTTACTGAACCAAGATCCTCAAATGATCAATCTACCACTGGATCTTTGATAAGAGTTTTGACAAAGGTCTGGTGTTATAGGAAAAGGTCCCTACGTGCTAATTCAATGCTCAAACTCTTTATTCTAAACTCTGAATACTTGAGAACAACTTCAACCAGCTTTTAAGTTCTTGCTAATCTTGTTTAGTCTGTTAGCAAAAGAGAAGATGAAGAGTTAATGTACCTATCATAACACAAATACGCATCACCAATCTGTCCTGCAACCTTGTTTCGTACTTTCCTAATGCAAATCTGAAACATACAAAAGTTTGAAACTTTAGGACAAGTAAGGCACCTTTTACAAATAAGTTAACGGTGAAGAAAAATAGATTGGTACTCACTTGAGCTAGATCAAGAGGTCCAGCATCTTCATCGCGGTTTCTGTGAATAACAATCCCATTGTCACATTTGTTAATGAAATGTGCACTCCCACTGATATCATAGAGGTTTGGTGCACCTCCATTCCATTGTTGTAACTGTTTTGGATGTGCAACAAACCAGACGTGACAAGAGTGATGTTGAGCAAAACGTTTTATCTTCGTAAGCATCTGGCTCACATATTCTGTCTCAGTCCTATCAAAAAGAACAAAAAAATCATATTTTAGAAGGATACAATTTATTGTAGTGAAAACATTTTTTCACTCACTGTCCCGGAGAACGTTGATGATCAAGCTCGTTGTAAGGATCTATGACAAGCCCTCGAATCCCATACTGAAGAACGGCAGCTTTTGCACGTCCCAGGACCCATTCAATATTTGGAAGTGAATCCAGCTCACACCTGATTAGTCAAACACCAAAGAATTAACATATATCACGTCCAAGCTACCCAACTTCTTGGTCTTTAGGTAGCTGTTCGTATCAGCGGAGACTCAAGCTCTATAAAAGGAGAAGATTTTTACCTTATGAGAAAAAAGTTTTCATCCAACCACTGTTTCCCTTCATCCAACGCCTCGACACTCATTCGTGGGAGAGTTTTTCCATACCTGTTGAGGAAAAGAAGAAGCATAAGCTTATGATGATCCATTATACACCACATTCAAGAAAGAGCAAAGTTCAATATAGGGTCAGAGATTACACGAGCACCAGCTCTTTTGCTTATGTTTATGTGGAACTTTTTGAAAGAAATGAAACTTACTCTGCACTAAAGAAGGGTTTCTGCACATGTTTTTCCAAAAGTTTCCTGCCATGATCTCGTACCTGCAAGTAGCATAGACAAAAATAATCAGGTACCACTAGTATAAAGCAGACTAATTCAGAAACACACCTTATTCTCCATTGAGCAGAGTGCAAACTTCCAGCCAACAGAATGGTTAAGATTGCATAACAGAGCATCAATCCATTCACTCTTTCCGGAATTAGGAATTCCTGTCACCACCGTCAACTCTCCTGGCACAACCTGACCAGCAGCAAGATGAAGGCATAACATAAGATGATGAGTCACCAACTGTATCACAAAAACATTAGTTCAATGCTTACACTATATAAGTTGTCCACAGTTTTCCACCCGGTTGAAACGCCATACTCGTACCCATGAGTCCGATGATAATAGGCATCGATTTCATCAAAAAAATCTCTAAAGCGGAATAATCCTTGTATGGGATATGGCTCAGCATTTAAAATAGCTTCATTGAGTGAATCAGGACCCATAGACATAAGCACCTAAGAAAATCATCCAAGTAAGGAATCATGTGGTCATATAAACCACAAGTAACGATTGCATCGCATTTACATGTAATTTAATCTAACCTCGTTTGCGTCTTTGAAATGCTCATCATCACTTTTCTTTGGCCATGTGACTCGCCAACATTTTTCTTTGCCCAGACGCCGTGCAACTTCTTCAGCCAGAGCTTGACCAGGCCCATCTCCATCAGTGGCAATAACAATCCGAGTTGCCTATAGACAAATCCTATTATTTCGAGATTCTTGGAATCTTGACATGCCAAATTAAATAATAAATTATCACACACCTTCTTTAGGTAGTCATTGCAATTCCATAGAAACTTATACTTCGTGTCCTAGCTTTACAGAAAAGCAAGGTGCTTAAGTAATCATATAAGAGAAAAATGGTACAAAAGAAGAAGACCAGGCAAACCTTTTCAGGTGGGGTTTCCTTTGAAGACACCGTCGCTGGAGCTCCATCAGGAACAGACACACAATTTCGAAAACCAGCCTCTTCCATCGCAAGTTTGTCTATTTCCCCTTCAACCTAAAGTTATTTTTTACCAAAGAATTAAAATACAGTTTAGCTATTGACAAAGAGATATAGGAGGTAAAGGCAGACATACTATAATGATATCAGATGATTTTTCAATGTCATCAAGCCCATAAAAGATCCTCCGTGTATTCCTTTCCTGAGGGAAAAACAAAGAAAAAAGAGTGTAAGGGAAAAGCTCAAGAGAGAGTTGTTCGCGTTTGATATTATAAAGGGAATTTGTATGGCACGTACCTGAAAGAACTTCTTTGTTAGATGCCGGTACTTGCAACTCACAAGCTCCCCTCTTTGCCAATACGTAAAAGCAATTACAATCTGTCAAATAAATTAAGCAAGAATTTAGTGGTAAGAAAACGTAAACAATAACGGAGTCAGACCAACAGGACCACATAAATCAGGTTTTCTAAACTGCAATCAAGACAGAACTTATTCAGAATCTAACGACAGAAGAATACGCATAGAGTACCTCATCACCTATTTTTTTCTGCATAACCCGGTTTCTGTCAAGTGTTTTTCTTGAAATCAACCTTGCAGCGAAATAGTCCTGAATCTGAAGCATAACCAAATACACAAGAAAATTTTATCAAACTCATGTAACTACAAGTATCAAATTCAAATAGTCCAGTCCTTTTCTCAAGAAAGCAGTAAACACAGAAGAAAGAACACTAATTATGTCAAAAAAATATATATATAAAGAAGACAAACAACCTCAGCACAGAGAGGTTCTAGCTCTAAACTCTCCACCGTTACTTTTCTTTCAACCTTCTCTATCGGATCTACAGATTTATACTTACTATCCGCCTGCAAAGAGGAATGAGGATAAGTTTCAAACATAATCAATTTGCACTTCATGGAATGTTAGTCAATGCCATGACGCAACTCACATCTACTCCACCCTTTATCCCACACTTCCCTCGAAAGCAATTCCATTTGGCTGACGAACTACAGAATTAGAAAGAAGAAACAACATGATTAGTTACAGTAACATGAACAAATTCAAAACCATAACTTAATTTACGAGATATTAAGATAGCATACCCATCAGTGGCAATGAATAGAGACAAGCTTTTCTCATTGGAGTCACCACCTTCACACTGATGTACACACAAGGAACAATAGACAATATGAATTATTTTTCCCACATACTCAACAAAGCCAGGAGGAAAGGTAAATCGATATACACTATAACATGAAGGCAACATTTACAGAGTCCTCAAGTCTTAGGAGCATATAATGAAGCATGTGAAGAAGACAAGAAAGAGAAAGGCAGCATGAAAATGTAAACATCTATAAAGGCAACATTTACAAAGTACTCAATTCTTGACATATCATGAAGCATAGGCTGTACCTTGGGGCATATCAAGCCACTTTTTTGTCCAGGGGGACAGTTTTCAGCCTCAATTCCATGTTCCGCCAATTTACGCCTCAAAATCACTAATCTAGATTGAACAGCTCTCTTATCTGCTTCTTCTTGAGGATCAACTACAAAGCATTAAAATATTGTGTGTATTCATCAAACATCCCCCAATTATAGAGCTAATACAATTGCACACAAATGAAAGCTTGAAAACATTTCAAACTACCAAAATGTCCAAACTTTCAAACATATACACAAAATTGAAACGAAGAACACAAACATACCAGGAGCTGGAACTCTGTATGTTGAACTATACGAAGAAAAGCCATTGGTCTTATTGATATAAGGGCGGCTGTTTCTAGACACAGGTCTCGAGGCACAAACAGGACGAAATCTACCAGAAACCGAAGAAACTCGCCTACTCGAGGTGTAAGAAGTGGAAAGGGAAGAAGAAGAAGAAGCGGCTAGAGAAGGAACAAGACAAAATTCGAGGAATTGCTTAGAACCCATGAGTAGTGACATCGAAGAAGAAAGTTTCCTTAGAAGCAAAAAACGCATCTCGGAGTTTGAAAAAACTGTTTCAGCGAGTAGTAGTAGTCTTCATAGTGAGGGTTTTAGGGGTTTCTTCTTCCTTCTTTCCCTCCTCTGTATCCGTGCGTGTCTTGAGGAAGGAGGAGAGACGCACACAGAGCACTTTGATTTCGCTCTGTGTGTGTGTAAGGAATGGGCTTTTGATTAAGAAATAAAAGGCCCGTTATTAGTTATATTAGGCCCATGTTAAGAACTTGGAGAAAAGGTCAAAGAGAGTAACACGTTGGAATTGAATAAGGGTGAATTATTTGGGCCTGGCTCATTTGTTTTGTTTAGTGGGTTAAAAAACTTGAAGGCAAAGTCAAGGAGGAATTTGCACGTGGAATCACTTTCGCCGTTAAAACCGAGGTAATTTTACCCAGTCAAATTGGGGTTAAACCAAAAAAAAGAGGAGAAAATAACCTCAAAAGAAATTAAAATAGTGAAGGTTTTTTAAAATATATATATATATAGGAAATGTATTAAGTGTATGTTGTAAAGTTTTAATTTGGTTGAGGTATCTAACAAATTTATATTTTTAACATTAAATATATTTGGAATCTAATTCATTAATATACATTATAATGAATGTAAAAACTATGATGAGATGAAAATATCGTATTTGTATGGAAATGCTTTGAAACACTCTTAATTGCTATCAACGTCGAATCCCTTCTATTTTCTTACGTCGGTTTGCTATTTCGGCATATTTCTTGTAAAATGAATAGTGGATATGTTTACACATTCATATAGACAGCCTCTAGTTGTATGTTTGTGGGAACATGATTATACTTATAAACATATTGGATGCTTGCTATTTTGCTAGATTTAAGTTACTGTATGGTTTTTACTATAAAACAAAAGAATCAAATTCTATGAGACTTTCTTGTTGTTACAACACTTATTTACAGCATTTATTGTAGAATTTGTTCTACGTAGTACATAGGTTTAAACAGAGTGGAAATGTTCTACAAATGGCTGATATATTAGCATAGTTGCTGTTTTGATGTCAATCAAAATGGAATTTCATGATCATTTTTTTAGTTAGTATTTGTATGTTCAAACTTTGAAGAATTGGTAAAGGTTTTAGATGTAATTAAGAAGAAACCAAATATATAATTTATTCTCAAATAAATAATCACTAGCTGCCGCCAAATTTACTAAAAACGGTTACTCTAAATTCTTTAAAGTGAATTAATTATTCCAAAAAGCGGTTTAAAGAAACCATGTATAGAAATAAAAATAAAAATAAGGCCTAATAATTAGGAGGTAGTTACGATAAAATCTAAAACCCACCAAATAACCTCTCCTTAATCCTCGCCAAAACCCTAACCTCCCTCTCTCTTTTTCGTCTCATATATATAATTTATTTCGTGACAGTTAAGTTAACACAAGAGTCTTACCTCAGTTAAAAAGACACAACCAAAGTATCTTTGATCCTCTAATTTATCTTCTCTTGTCCTTTCCTACTTTACTCTCTAAAGCTTAAGTAGCCGCATTTAAAGCTAATTAAGTCTTCACTTAATCATTTCTTCAAAACTTCCCATTTCGTAACTGCTACTGATTCTTTCACATTCTTCTTCTTCATCGTCTTCTAATGGATTGCTTAAGCTATTTCTCATCAAACCCTTCAGATTTGATCCAGCTTCAAGATTGTTTTATCCCTGATTTGGATATGATTATCCCTGAATCCGACTCGTTCTTCTTCCAACCGCAACTTCAACATCAGTCATTGCATCAAGAAGAAGTACTTTCACAATCCTTCTTTGGATTTGATCACTACGATCCGTTTCTTCCTCCTCAAGAAACGTTTCTCCCTAACCCTAAAACCGAAGTCTTCGAGGATTCATTTGACTTGGATTCCTTGTTAAACACGCCAAAATACCAAAAGCTCAATGATTCTAGCTTCCATTTCAACGAATCTTTTGTCCCAAATCCTAACACTAGCCCCTTTGATTCCTACATCACTGAAGCTTCTAAGTTTTCAGAGTTTCAAATTCCTGATTTCTCTCCAACGTTCAAGGTTGGATGGAGTGATGGAATCAACAACAAGAAGCAAGAGCTTTCTGCTCAGAGCATCGCAGCGAGGAAGAGAAGAAGAAGAATCACAGAGAAGACTCAAGAGCTTGGAAAACTAATCCCTGGAAGTGAGAAACATAACACTGCTGAAATGTTTCAAGCCGCAGCTAAATATGTCAAGTTTATGCAGGCTCAGGTTGAGATTCTTAAACTGAAGCAGAGCAAAATGCAGGTAATAACATATAAACCTTAACTCAATCAGATTGTTTCTTTCTTTCGAGCAGTCAATAAGATTTTTCATGATTTTGCAGATGGAGAAGAGTCCAGAGGTGGAAAGGGAAATGCAGTTTTTGCTTGCGTCTCAAGCAATTCAAGAGAAGTTATCAACAGAAGAAGTTTGTGTGGTTCCAAAGGAAATGGTTCAAGCCTTGAAAGCTGAAGAATGCATCTTGAGAAACTCTAGGATTTCTAAAGATCTGATGAAATTGTGTTGATTTGATCTTAGATGTTCCAGTGTCCAAATCCTTAGATTTGTCTGTTCTTGTGTCTGTTTCTAATTTATCAACTGTACTAGCTTCTAGATTAGCTAGAGTCTAACCATTAGTTAATTTCCTTTTTAACTAATGTAAATCAGTGTGTGTTTCTAATTCAGAAATGCTAGCTACTTTGTTTTATTTCTAGAAAAGTTCAATTAAATTTGTTTTGCTTTATTATAATCTTCAAGTTACAAGTCTATGAGTACTTTAGAGCTTTGCTGTTAAATGGCTAATATAGTTGTTTCTCAAAAAAAAATTGCTAATATATTTACGAGCTAGTTCCTCAAGAAAAAATACTAGAAATTAGAAAAATGCTTAAATAATTAATTACCTGCGTTGAATTAGTCTCTCTCAATTTTTTTTATTTTTTTTTTTGACACCACGTTGAATTAGTCTTTTTAAAAAATTTTGTACATTTTATTTTGACAAATATATGCAAAAGGGTAGTATCATGTTTTTTTTGTTAGCAGAAAAAATAAAGTAACTTTTTCTTCACTTCGACTATTTTTTTCTTCTTTTTATTGGGATAGCGATTATGATAGTTGTATTTATTTGAATATTAATATTGTATAACTTAAAAAAAAAAAGCTGTCAAACGATATTGTTTCTCTCTCTAAACATGTTTTCTCCATCTTCTATCTAAAAGTTCCTCAAAAATATGTAGTCTAGATCTTTTGTCTCCCTAGTTTGTTTGCTTTTTGTTTCGTGTTCAGATCCGATGAATTCGGCTNTCCGATGAATTCGGCTTTTCTCTCCGGAACAGATCCGGTTATTCTCCGGCTTGTGTGGTTTTGTCTTCCGACTAGATCGGATTAATCCTTCACCTTCTCCTTCTCTTCAAGTTTTCTTTCTCCTGGAACACTTTATTCCGGATTTATGAACTTCTCAATCTTAGTTCCTTAAACTGTATGATTTTTAGAGTTTAAAAATTCC
>OVAP01004351.1:0-14764 GCA_900406295.1 Aurinia saxatilis | reverse complement strand
GGGGTTATCGGTTCCTTTTCTAAACTTGAGGAGATGTCAGTTTTAGGGGAGAGAAGGGGTGGGATGGGTTGATGAACAGTTTTTCGGGTTTAATTCGGTTTCAAATTGAAATTTGGTTTCGGTCGGTTCGGATGGGTTTAGAGTGGTTCAGTGGTTCGGTTGTCTAGAAAAATAATTCAGAACAATTCTATTTATTGTGATGAGTGTTTGAGCGAAAATCTCTTCAAGGGAGAGTATTATAGCGATTGATCCTTCTCACAACTTCACCAACATTTCACAGACTTGTAACTCTGATTTCTCTGTCAATACACCTGGTATCTCCCTTACTATGCCTTGAAGGCAAAGCATGTGAGTAGAGAGTGATGAAGAAGATTTATGAATACTATAGAAGATGATTGCTCATCCTTGTTGTTACAGATGATAGAGACCCTCATTAATTTTCCATGGCTTTCCAGTGCAGAGACAGATGAAGCATAAAGGGAAAAATGTTGTCTGGTCTGTTGGAATCGATAAGTGCCTGATTAAAGTTTTTTTTTTTTTTTTCTAGGTATTCATTGTTTCAGATTGCTCAGTCTATTACCCCATACATCATCATGTTTCTACCTCAAAATGTTGATTTAGACCAAGTTCAAGAACTCGCTTGGCTCTCGTCGCCTCTTTTTAACTCTGGAGGTACTTAAAGCATTATCGAGAAGAAACACTAGAATAGCTAACATATTCGTATTGTGATTCATATAGAAGAAAACTATGTTGGAGGCAGAATGAAAGCCATAACAGCATATTTTAGTTGCAATCTGGTTTTAGTTCAACAGTCATCTATCTGGATGTCAGAATCTTCATAGAGCTTTTGAAGTTTTCATTAGACTTAGGTATTGCAGCTAATTCCCTTTATTAGATTCTTGTCTTATCAAGATCGTTTTGGTGTGAGTGTTTGTAGAGATGACTAAATTTAATAACTTTAGAGCTTTGAGGAATTGACTAAGGGCTTTAGTTGTTATATTGCAGGTTGCAGAGCTTCTTGGTTTCAGCTCATGTATTCAATCTTGTTTGGGTAATTGGATTACTTAGAAGCTGTGTCGTGTGTTGGGGAAGAAAAAGAGGAGAAAGTTCTCAACAATTTGTAGATTGAAAGCTGCAGAGGAATTCTCAGTCAAATAGGCTAATCAAAAGGCGAACGCTTTGCTACACGAGAAGCTTCATCAGATCGAATCTCATGGATGTTCACGTTTTTTTTTTTTTTAACGTGGTTATTGTACTTTGATAATGTAGTGTAATTTGTATTTTTGTAAAAATATTAATAATATTGTTCTTATGATTTTATTTTGCAGCACTAACAATTATTATTATATTAATTTGAATATATCGTGTAAATACACAAAATTATATAGATACAAAATAGGGTTTAGTGTAAAAAAAACCATGAACTAACAATTTTTTTGCAAAATAATCCATGACCAGCAATATAGCCACTATATATTGATTCTGTTTTTCGTGAACTACGTGTTGTTTTTTCGCGAACTGCATGCCATTTTTTTTAACAGGCCTTTTAAAAATATAATCGCACTTATTTTACCGTATAGCCCTTCTATATATTCAATCTTTTTGGATAATTGGATTACTTAGAACAGTGGCAATACGGTAGAAACAAATACAATATATGTAGTTGCAAAACAGTGGCAATTTTTCACACCACAAAAACCGACTACAATATAAATTTGTTGCAAAAGTGGTGGCAAATTTTTGCCACGACAATTCCACCATAGAAAACATATGCCAGGGTTTCGTCACTAATTAGTCGCAAAAGAAATTGTCACTACTTTGCCACTATAGGGCAAAGTCATAAACTTAACTGATAAATCGTTGCAAAAAATTGCCCACGTTTTTGCAACCCTTTTACAACTGAAAAGCGACTACAAATGTGATGGCAAATCATTTATCACTAATAATACAGTGGCAAATGTCGTCACAATTTTTGTGACTCGTTTCGTGGTGACAAAACGGTTGGAAATTTGCAACCATTTTGCGACGATTTTAAATTACGACGACATGAAGTAGTGATAATTTAGTCGCATAAACCTGTTTTGCCACTGCTTTGTAGCTATTTTGTAGTGGCAATAAGACTTTTTTTCTTGTAGTGAAAACAACATGAACTACCACAACAGCAATTTAACTTATTGTCTTCGTTCTTTCCAATGACAAGGATTTCTCCATACCTGAAACTTAAATCTTCCTCTGCTTCTATATCTCTTTACGCAGAGAACCGAAGAAGCAACGCTCCTGAGCTTCTCAATAGAATGGTGGAGAGATTTCCTCCATCACAAGAATGATTTATGAATCTGGCCACGTTCCCAATTCTTGTGGCGTCCCAATTCTTGTGGCGTCGATGTTTATTTTTAAGCAAGCTTGTCCTGAAGGGAGGTGTTCACGTATGACCAGAGGAGCTGAAGAGAAGGATTGTGTTGATATGAGTTTGTCGTAGAGAATTTGACGTCTTCGTGCTTCATCTGTTGTTTATAGCTAACCTAGAAGAAGAGACGACAAAAGCTAGATTATGACGTTTGCATAAACAACATCGCATCTCAAGGCTCAACTGATGTTCAGATGGTTATTAAAACAGGTCACAAAAGCACATTCAAGAACAAATATTTGCCATTATCTTTAGTCGTTAAGTTCATCACAATATTACCCTCTAAACGATTGATATTTGCCATCATCTTTTAGGTCTGATGAGTTTCTGAGGTTGGAAAGAGAGAGCAAAAGAAGAAGGGTTATTAATCTCTTGTGGTGAACTGTTGAAAACAGAGAACTCATCCATTGTTGGGAGCTTAAGACTGTCGTTGGAGCTCGAGCGATGGTTGCAGCTGGTGGCTTACAGGAAAAGCTGTATCCGTCGCAAGAGAATCGCAGGAACCGACGTTGGTTTGCATCATTGCTTTTATGGTCGAAGTAGGACCAAAACATGAACTTTCCTCATACATTCTCAATAGAACTTTGAGTAACCATAATCATCATCAAAATATTACGAGTTAATAAATTAAACTCTGAACCAAATCTCAAACTAATTTCATTTACTCCCTATCCATTTTCTTTTAGATTGGAAAAATAAGTTCTCTGTTTTCCACAATTAGCAGCATATGTATACATACTAATCATTGATCTAATCTAAAAAGTATTTAATATCTTACCTGAGTTGATTAGGAGCATTGTGTGAACAATCCAGCAGTCTCACTTCTTCAGTTGCAGATTTGTACAAAACACAGTTTGAGTTCAGCATAAGACCATCCTAGAAAAACACAAATTCTCAATTCAATCAAACAAATTAGAAATCCTGTGAGCAATACTAAAGTTACCTGATTGATTTTCCATTTGGAATTAGGACTTTTACAACTCAAAAGCTTGCAAAAAAAAACCCTTTAATTTATCTTCCAAGATTCTCATCTTCACACCCAAATCACAATCACACTGAAATCTCTCACCAGCCATTCTCACAATCTCACCCGTAAACTCCGGTTTCAAAACCCATTTAAGTCCCAAACCAAACACAGAACCACCAAAACCAAATTCAGAACAACATAAATCCCTAATCTCCTCTCTTTCTTCACTTTCCCCCCTCTCGGAATCTTCCAATCTCTTAACTAATTTCTTCTTATGTGTAGAAATAATAAGCCTAGAAATCGGGCGAGAAATCGAAACAGGAGTCATAACCAAACATGGATCGAAAGAAGTCGGAGTTGATTCAACAGTCGATTTGAAATTCGAAGCGTAAGAGAGTTCGGTAAGAGAGCTTTTTTGTATGCTTAATGGCATAAGATCGAGTGTTGCAATTTACATATTTTAGTAACACATGAAAATTATATTAAACGGTTTCAAAATTTGGTTACGGATGCATGGGTGAAGTTATTGTTTCGGATGAAATACAAGACATTAAGGTAAGCCAAAGAGGCTTTTTACTTCACATATCTTTTTATCACTTCTACTGTTATAATTTAGTATATGTATATATATTAAGAGGAAGCATGAGTACCAACTGTAGACCTCTCTCTACTTGAACCACTCCTTAATTACTTCTTCTCAGTTTCTACTTCACATGATTTGTCTTTATTAATTCTATTGTTTATAAACACTTTCAGATACACATGTTTTTCTTTTTGTTTGTTTGTTTCTGGTTTTACCATCATCTAGTTGACAATTATAATTGAATTTGAAATGAACTATTGGAGCAATAAACCCGAAACCATCATTTTGAGGATAAACTATCCTCAAAGTGAGGTCCTTAGAGATGCTGGAGAAAAATAGTGACATGAAAAATCGGTAAAACTTATTCCATGAATTCAAACACCCTCCCAAACGATTTCCCACACCGAAATCGCTGAGTACATACAATTTTCTTCTGATATTTTCAATGCTTCGAATTTCTAAAACAGAACCAGTTTTTAAATCCGATTACAACAAAACCTTATTCCTGAGACCTGAGTTCTTAGGTTTTTAGACCCCTTTTGTTCAAATGTCCATTTCTTAGTACAGAAGTTCCTGGAACACAGGATCTACGCTTTGCCCCCACTCTCCATTGTACAACTCCAAGAGCTTCTCTGCCGGTGTAACTCCTGTCATATTTGAATCCAATTTATAGAGCAAATGTCAGTTTGGTTATTCTAGCGCCATTCAGATATATATTGGGAAAGTCTTTTACCTGTTCTGACCACTTCAGCTACCGCGTTCAAAAACCCGGCTTCCTTGTAGCCTCTTCGTTCTAAACCATCCTGAGAAAGACGGAATACAATATATATATATATATATATATATATATCAATAGTTAGGTACTGGACGAGACCCTGGACAGAACGCTGACAGTACACACAAATATACCTTTGCGAGCTTCAGGACATCTTCAGCAACATGTTTCAACAAACCATCTCTAAACGGTGTCTTTAAGCCAGTTACTGGAACCTGTAGCAAAACCAAGTTTAGGTTTAGAAAAGGAAGTTTTCTAATTGTGCAATAAAAGAATGTAAATGTGCTGTCTCGTAATTACTTTGTTCCTTAGCATCTCTCTTTCTGCTGGAGTCCAGTCAGCTGTCATATCCAAGATGGCTTGGAGCGTATCCTCGTCATATAATAAACCCACCTGAAAATTGCAGACAAGATCAAAACAACAGTGGGATATTTCTTGAAATCAACTAGTGAAGTGGAGTAGTTATAAATGTAGTTACCCAGAAAGCTGGTAAGGCACATAGCCTCCTCCAAGGACCTCCATCAGCACCTCTCATCTCCAAATATCTCTTCAACCGAACCTATATTTGTTATGAAATGCCATCAGGCTCAACATAAGACAGGGAACTGGCTAATTAATGGACTCTTGAGGCAGATGATAAACCTCTGGGAATATTGTTGTCAGATGATTTTCCCAATCATTATATGTGGGCAGTTCACCCGGGAGACAAGGAAGTTTCCCAGCCAAAAATTGCTGCAGAGAGAAAAAAATTGTTGAGATATCCTGTGGGGCATTCCCTTTGCATAGAGCAGAATAAAATGATCTTATAGAAAAGACAAGTGATAGATTTTAACCCGAAACGTCATTCCAGTACAGTCCACATATTTCTTGTTTCGATAGGCAAAGTACATAGGGACATCCAGTGCATAGTCAACATACTGCTCAAAGCTGTACCAGAAGAACAAAAAAAAGAGTAGTCAACATACAGCTCAAAGCTATACCAGATAAGAATAATTATGAGAGTAATGCAATCAAGATTAGCAACTCTGTTCATGAGAAGGAAACACGTCCGAAAATCTTATCCGCAGAAGAGCACAGTACATATTACAAAGTTCAACAAGAATGCCAAACAGAGTCTCTCTTTTCCTTTTATAAGCGATTCTCATAATCTAACCAACTAATATAATGAAATTGTTGTTCTTGGATAAACAATTTGATACTCACCTAAAAGAATCATCAAAAACAAACGGTAGCATTCCTGTGCGGTCCTTGTCCGTGTCTGTCCATATATGGCTGTCAAAACGTTCCAGAGTTATAACGCAGGGAGGAAAAAGTAATTAAGACAAATTCAGGGATAATAAAACTTGAATGTAGAAACCTTCTCATGCTGAGAAAGCCGTTTGGCTTTCCTTCCGTAAATGGAGAATTTGCAAACAGAGCAGTTGCTATCTGTTAAATTTGGATAATATTGAGGCAATGGTTAGTCACAATCGGTGAATATAAAGTTTCTAGTTATGCCACAAAGAACTCTAGCTTCTCACAGGTTGCATAGCAAGACCAGCACGGAACTTCCTGATCATGTCAGCTTCTGAGCTAAAATCCAGATTAACCTGTCAAGAATGCATATTAAGTAGTTTCTGTAAGTCTCAACATATGATAACATAAGGCGGTGAAAGTTTTGTTGAGTGAATTCTGAAGGGAGGCAAAGTCAGTATAAATCTAACCTGAACAGTACATGTTCTGAGCATCATATCAAGTCCAAGCGTACCAACTTTTGGCATGTAGTTTCTCATAATGTCGTATCTCCCCTGCACACAACACATTTGATCAAATCTTACAGCCAGATCCGTCATTACCAACACAACAATTTTATCAGAATTAGCAATAACAAGGTAAGAATTTTTCCAATCCTAGGAATAGCGGCAGTCTCATACCTTTGGCATGATGGGTATATCCTCTCGTCGCCACTTGGGCTGGAAACCAATTCCTAAGAAGCCAATTCCCATTTCCTCAGCAACAGCTTTGACCTGTTAACATACATAGGGAGTTGGTTATTTCTAGCATTTACGGGTAAGAGTAATGGCAATAATTATCTCTAAATTACCTGATAAAGATGTGAATTGACTTCAGCACAGGTCTGGTGCAAGGTCTCAAGAGGTGCACCACTAAGCTCGAATTGACCACCAGGTTCCAATGAAATGCTTTGTTTTCCCTGACCAACAAAAGGACTAAACGAATTACCAACAGAAAAACCAAACGAGGAGAGAAACCGCTGGTATCTAGTATCATTGTGTCTTATATCAAAAGCTTATATTTTCCGCAGAGTAAAAATGTATTTCCAAAACGTAGCTCAAAAGATGAAACACAGGAAATGTTTACCTGTTTCAGACCAATGATCTTGTCACCTTCCATTACTTTTTCCCACTCAAATCTTTCGGCGATACTGTTAAGCAGCTCAGCTATTTGTTCATACTTCATAGGGCGCAAAGTATTGACCTCAAAACCGAATTTCTCATGTTCTGTACCTATTCTGCAAAATCAGATAAACAATCTGAATGAGTCTAAACATAACATCACGAACAAAGAGATACACCGCAAGCAATTGCTAAGTATACATGGCATTATAACAGAATATATCCGAATCAAACAGTACCTCCATTTCTCCTTAGATTTGCATCCAGAAGCAAGATAGGCAATGAGATCCTCTCTTGTCAGCGGCTCAGTTGCAACAACAGCCTCTTCCGTTGGAGGGCTTGCGGCAACAATCAACTGGTGCCCTCTTTTGCTTCTCTTAACAGAACCATTTGAATTGAGGTGCATTGACTTAGTGGATAGACTCCTAGAGTAAGAAGCTTCTTTCATCCTCAACACATCCAAATTTCTCACATTACTAAAACCTGCTTTAGTTCCAGTCTTTGAGCATACAGGTCCAGAAGGGACTGTGTATGATCCTCCTGCTTGAGACAAGAGCGCCATGGTATAGATCCTGCAACGATTATATAATCCATGAGATCTTACACAATACACATATCAATTGCTTTATCACTTCGTCCTTGGTAATATAACCAACCGTATTCAAGTACTGGTATACGATTACAACTTAGCTATCCAAAAATCAAAATTTGCGAACCATGTCGATCACAAAAAAACAAGAAACAACAACAAAACAAATCAGACAGAACATCGGAACAAATTCAGATTCCGATCAAAATCATCCGGACAATAATCGAAACCAAAATTCGGAACATCATAGAAAACACCGAACATCCAACAAAAAGCCAGACAAAATCTATCCCGAATGGAGCAGGACAGATAAACAAGAGAAACCTAAGACGAAGAAATCAAACCTGAAGATTCGTCAACCTTGACGGACGATTGAAAAAAGAGAAAAGAAGAGAAAGGTGTAATCAGTAAGTAGGCATCGGAGGTTCGATTTTATAATGGGAGTGAGAAAGAGATGAAGAAATGAAACTCTTGCATCAAATAAAATATAGAAAAGAAAAGAAACTGTTACTTACACGAGCAAGAGGCGAGCAGTGGAGCTGAGCTGTCAAAGAAGAAAGCGATAAATTCATAATCATTTTCAAAGATTCTTTGTCATTTTGCCTCTTCCTAATCCCATTTTCACAATATTGGATTTGCACCCATTATTAGTTTCAAATTAGTCTTTGGTCCGGTTGGTGATATATATTAGTAAATATTTTTTACTGATAATAAATTATACAAATAGTTAAAATACATAAATATAGTTTTTTTCCTTGTAAACAAGTTTTATTAATATATACCATTACACACGGGAAAAAAAAGCCTTGTTTTCATCTAATAAAATTTTTAAATTAAGTCCAACCCAATCTATCTAAGTTAAAGATAAGATCGAGAAAAAATGTCACATGTCTTGTGTTTTCTTTAAGAAACGTGTAGATGAAACTTTGACGGTGGTTCTATGACCAAGCTCTGCCGTTGGCTTAAACTTACACCAACAAGAGATCCTTTGCAGATGTCGCAAGAGTGATTCAATCAAAACCTTGAAACACTATCTGAGATCTGTTTCCATATAAGAAGCTCCGCCTTTAACTACATAAAGATCTGTGTCTCACCATCGAAAGAAGAGGAAAGCGGCGAAGATATTACTCTCACCATGCAAGAAAAACCAAGGAGAAGGTGAAATCAAAGACTGATAACCACAACTCGGGATTGAATTAAAGCCTGCAAAAGAAGAAAGACTAAAAACAGAAAAAAAAAAAATATATGAGATTAGATGGTTAAACCATTTAAATTCAGAGTCTGATTTATTAACGGATCGGAAGTTGAAGTCGATCTAAACTCGGAGAAAACAAAATCATACAAAGACGGAGCCAAAAGAAATAAAATAACATAAATACATATGCACAACACCGGCAAAATTGCCAGACGTTGGAAAAAAAAACTAGATCTGAGTTTTGAAATTTCTGGAAAAGCATAAAGAAGGTGGATAAATTTTAGGAGAGAGAGAGAGAATCAATATTTTAATTCCATATAGTTTCTATTTTGGCATTCCTACTAGAGAAACCACTCAAATATCATAGTACTACGAAAAAATCTCTAAGAGATGCTCTTCATACTAGAGATCAACCCATGAGTAGTCCAAGTGTCTATTGTTCCTTGTCAAAACCCATGCTACTTCAAAGGAAAAAAGCCGTTGAGTCTGAAAATGTTTCAAAGAATGAGGTGATTCTTAAGGCCTCTGATCCTTTATATGGTGTTTTGGATGAAGATCAAGCTGAAATCAATCCAGTATTTGGAAGGCCGAGAATAGCTCTCGAGGTATTTTAAATTATGAGACAATATCCCTTAGTTCTGGACAAGAGATTAGTCAGGATCTACATGATTAAAAATATATTTGCAAATCGAATATAAACCCATACACATAATCAAAAATATGAAAGGCCAAACTTTACACGGGCCGAGCCTAAAGAGGCTTAATAGCCCACGACAACATCCCTAGAAGACCGTTGGCTCAAAAGAAGTTTTTGAGTCTCTTTCAATATCTTGTTTTTCCCATTTGTATTTGTTTTTATAATTATAATCTCCAACCATTTTAACTCAATCTTACATAATAAAGAATCTAACACTTAGGCGATTTATATTCTTATATCATTTTTTATTGTAAAAATTATTTTTGTGATAACAAAGAAAAAGAAATGATATACATTTTTGCAAAAAAAAATTTCCCTTTTCACTCTAAAATTTCGCTTTCCCTTCTCTCTTAACTCGCCGATGATGTTTAGCTTGTTTATCTGACCGGTGCTTGGCGGCTCTATGTCGTCGACACCAGTCAAATCTCCCTTTAGTTTTTAGGCTCTGTTTTTTTAATCTATTTTGAGATTCGGTTGGGGATGGGGAAGGAAATCGTGAAAGAGGATATCGATTTCTCTTGTCGAATCTTCTTTTTTCAGTTGGTTTCCTTCTTCATTCATATTTTAGGGTTTAGCTACGGTACTAACGGGTTCCGGCTCCCCGATTCTGGCCTGATCTAGTTGTCTGGTCTTGGATTGACTTGATCGATGCCATAAAAGCGATTTTCCCTTTGTTCATTTTTTTCTTCCTCTTACATTCCTCTTGCATGTCTATATCCGGTTACTCTACAGGTGTGTCCTCGGTTCTTTTTCTGGTGACATGTTCGATCCTCTGGAGAACAAGACGCCCGGTCTCTACATCAAAATTTGGACATGATCTCTCCTCTCTATGATTGGTTCAAGAGATTTCCAGGGATTCTTCTCTCGCTGCTTCCAGATGAAGGCTTCAATTCAAACCATTTGAAGCCATCATTGAAAAACCTTCACCTCGTCAGGTAGGCTTAGTCATTATGCGAGGTCTTTTTCTGCTTGATTTGTTGTCACACGCTTTAGGATTTGTTCATGTTTGAGTTGTATTTGGGGCTTCAATTAGATTTGGTAATTCTATTTTGTTTCTTTTGAATGGGATATAGCTGAGAAATGTTGTATTTTGACTCCGACAATCTGATAATTGTTCAGCTTTAGCCTCTGGATACACTAGTAAGTGTCCGCCGGCTTGTATTCTGGAAAGTTTTCACTTTCGCAAGCTCTGTTCCAGTTGTTTAATCAAATATAATTCAGTGAAGAAAAAAACTAACAATTCACAATTTATCATTCGCAACACATATGATGGGAAAGCAGTTCAAGGTGTCTTTCAAGACGGTTCTACACACGACAAAGGGTCTTTTAGACTATGTCCATTATGATGTGTGGGGACCAACTCGAGAATAATCATTGGGAGGATCTAGGTACTTTTTATATTCATTCATGACTTCTCCAAGAAGTTCTGGGTGTACTTCATAAAGCACAAATATGAGGTGTTCGAAAAATTCAAGATTTGGAAGGCTGAAGTTGAGAATCAGACAGGGAGGAAGCTTAAGTATCCGAGATCAGATAATGGCACAGAGCATACTAGTGGAGAGTTCTAAAAGTATTGCGAGGAGCATGGCAATCAAAGGCACTTTACAGTGAGGAAAACACCATAGCAGAACGGTGTCAGTGAAAGGATGAATCGTACGATCGCCGAGAATGCTAGGAGTTTGAGGTTGAATGCAAGGCTTCCAAAGCAGTTCTGGGCAGAGGCATTAAACATGGGGGTCTATCTCATCAATAGATCGCCGTCGCTGAAACGAATGGACTGAGATAAATATCGATCTATCAAACTTGAAGATTTTTTGATGTTCAGCTTATATGCTAATTCCAAGTGATGAGAGATCAAAGTTGGACTCGAAATCCAAGAAGTGCATCTTTATTGGCTTTGATAAAGGTGTAAAATGCGTCAAGTTATGGGATCTTGAGGCTAAGAAGAAAATGAACAACCGAGATATAGTATTTAATTAGCAGTATATGGTGCAACGGGCGAGGTCAGAACATGAGCATGTTACTCTTGAGGCTGAGATGGATTATAGGATAGTGCACGAGGGGTCTAATGAGATTAGACCAGCAACAACACCAGATGAGCAGTCTGTAGAAGTAGAACAGACGGTTGAACAAAAACATGCAGAGGACAGTATAACTGCAGGCAAACCGAAACACACCATTAGAGCGCCACAAAGGTATGACTATGAATACATGGCTAACTTTGCTCTTGTTATTACCACATATGATCCGTTAACCTATAAAGAGGCTATTGCTAGTCTAGAGAAGGAAGAATGGATGGGTGCTGTGATGGAAGAAGATGTTAGTCTAAGCAAGAATCATACATGGGATTTTATTCCTCTACCAAAGGGCAAGAATACGATGGCTGCAAGTGGGTTTTCAAGAGGAAACTAGGGATGTCTGAGGTGGAATCTATGAAGTTCAAGGCACCGTTAGTAGCAAAAAGTTACTCACAGAAGAAAGGAGTGGAATACGATGATATTTTCTCTCATGTAGTTAGGCACACTTCTATACAAATGGTGCTTGGTTTGGTAGCTAGCTGGGATTTTCATCTTGAACATATGGATGTGAAGACAACTTTTCTTCATGAAAAATTGGAGGAAGAGATCTATATGGAGCAACCTAAAAAGCTTGTGAAGCCAGAAGAGGAGAAGCTTGTATGCAGATTGAGGAAGTCTCTGTATGGTTTGAAGCAATCTCCCAGACAGTGATACAAGCGGTCCGACTCCTACATGACGAAGATTGGCTACAAACAATGTGAATATGATTGTTGTGTTTATGTTACATATCGTGATGGTTGTTCTCCCATATTCTTGCTGCTTTATATTGATGATATGCTTATTGCCGGGAGCAATAT
Organism: Aurinia saxatilis; assembly: GCA_900406295.1. Lineage (NCBI taxonomy): Eukaryota > Viridiplantae > Streptophyta > Magnoliopsida > Brassicales > Brassicaceae > Aurinia > Aurinia saxatilis. The sequence goes on along the minus strand of OVAP01004351.1, from coordinate 2,283 downwards.
GGATGATGATTGTTGAATTGAAAGGATTACTAGGAAGAGAGTTTGAAATGAAGGATCTTGGTGCTGCAAAAAAGATTCTTGTATTGGAGATTCTTGGATTGGAGATTCGCATGGGAGAGAAGCTCTAAAATATTATGGTTGTCTCAGAAGAACTATATAGATTAGATTTTAGACAGATGTGACATTAGTAATCCAAAATCAGTTGTTATTCTAAGGCCATCTCCATCGGTAGCATGAGAGAGATTCTACACTTAGTTTGAGGACTTAAAATAATAATAAAACAAATTAAGTGAAGAGAGAGATAGATTAAAGTATATGCAGATAGAAATTTTTGAGATACTCTCCTCAGTCTCTTGTGCTATGTGTCTCATTTTAATTGCTTCTTTTTTTGTAACTGAAAATTTAATTATTTAATTAAAATGCATTTAAAATATTGATTTTTTATCTGAAGAGAACCTAAGATAGTGCATCTATCCGATGGAGATGGTTTAAGTGACTTAAAATCATATATACAATACCATGTGGCCAACTCTCCAGTATCTTGTCTAATAGGAAAATTTCTTTTTTTTTTGTTTTCTAGTTATGTCAGTTTTAAAATGTATATAAATGAGTTTTAGGTTTGCAAGAATACTAACATACGATTAATAAATAAATCCTACACTAAAGAGTATTTACCTCAATTGTTATTCTTGTATTCTTTAAATTTTTGTTGTACAATAAATATATATATATTTGAAAAAGTTTGGTGTATAACTTTAATAATTTCAATAATGTTTCCATTTTAAAACTATGCATGAGTTTCACGGTGGTACATACACTAGTATTATACTATTACTAGAATTAAACAGGGCATTTTGTTTGACATGTTAAGAAATAACCTAAAAAGTACTCATAATAGCTAACAAACTTCGTGTCTCCTCATTAGTATTTTAATTGATTAACCCACATGATGGGCACCTGGTGTAATGAAGTTTTTTATGTTCTTTATTTTATTTTTTGGCCAGCTGTTAAATTTCATTCACATGAAAGCATACAAATACAGAGGTTTGAATTTTAGTTATAGGTCCACTTAATGAAATAAGGAGAGTGACTTATTCTAGCAGATTTAGCTAGGCTATCAGCAAGAAAATTTAAAGTTCTGGGACCTTCATGAAACGTAAGTCTTCCTAGTTGTCATTTTATGTTCTTTATAATACTTATTCGCATCTTTTCCAAATTATGTTTTTTGCTAAAATAACATGACTAAAAAAAAAAAAAACACTCTGATCGAACTTTGATATTGGCAGTGGCGAATCCAAATTTTTTTAATCCAGTGCAAAAATATATAATTATGGATACTCAGAAATGATTTATATATTTTTATCAAAAAACAATACAAAAAATAATAATTAATATGTATTATTGAGTTGGACAATAACTAATAAAAAAGTTTTAAAATTTTGAGTTAGGCTATGATCCAGAATAAGAAAAAAATGAAAAAAAAAGAAATTATAGGTTTGTTTAAACACACAGTTGTGGTAGAGTGGTTCTTCGCTTGGTAGAGGAGTCGCTCTATTGGTCGAGGCTAGGGATCGATTTTCCCCAGACACAGAATTTATTCTCTTTATCCGGTGGCCACATGGGCATGAGTCTATTGCTTACGATCCATTTGAAAACCCGGACGGGGACCTATTGATATATTTTGTTTTTTAACTCATTCTAACATTGGTTTTCAACTGTTTTTTGAGTCTTTTAGTGTCGTTTTAGAGTCTTAACAGGAGCAAACACGTGGAGTGTAGATTTGAGCTTCAAGGTGGAGGTGTGAGACAAAAAAAGGTGAAGAATTTGTGGAAAATAGCATGGATCGATCGATCCACACGTAGATCGATCGATCCTCACTTGGATCGATCGATCCCTACGTGATCGATCGATCCATGATCACTCAACACCCGCGAGCCACATATAGATTGAGCTGCAAGCAAGGAACTATCGATCTAAGCATGAATCGATTGATCCATGATCACTCAACACCCGCGAGCCACATATAGATCGAGCTGCAAGCAAGGAACGATCGATCTACGCGTGGATCGATCGATCCATCACCCGCGAGCACCATTTTTGGAAACTCGAATGAGATCAATCATTACCTTATTTGAGAAGATTACACACGTTTTTGCTCCCCTATATAAAGGGTTTGAGCCCCAGAAAACCTAGAACACGTTTTCCTTTTCATTTCTTAGATCCAAAACACTGTTGTTTCATTTTGTTCTTCATTTTGCTTCTTTGTTCTTGAGATTTCCTTGA
>OVAP01004350.1:0-14765 GCA_900406295.1 Aurinia saxatilis | reverse complement strand
TATATATATTTTAATATAGACTTCTTATGACGTTGGCAGTTAAAAGAAAATTAAGCAAAAACACAAAAATAATAATTAAGGCATTAATATGACGAATAAACTTGTTACACTCATACAGATGAAAGTCCCAACTAAAACAAAGACGGAGGATCAAGAAAATCTAAAAACTGTTTTATACATATGATGTAAATGAGTTTTAAACACACAATCATAGAGAAATCTACAACGCAGACTTCCCTACTAGTCCGGGAACAATAATTAATTTAAACACACAACAATTCATTAAATCTAGAGTATGAAGAATATACATGTTAAATTCATACCGATGATAGTTAAATTTCCCTAAAATATTCAGCAAAAATCGAACCTATACAAAATTCTCATATGATGTAAAAGCTTTTTTTTAATGCAAGAAAATTAGTTATAAATGGAATATTACGAATAAAAATGTCAAAATCATACATGTTAAATTCCTATCTCAACGAAAGACTCAAGATAAAAAAAAAACTCTAAAAAATGTTTTAGACCTATGATGTAAATGAATTTTTTAAATATACAGATTTCAACTAAAAATCTAAAAAGCAGACTTCAACGTAAAGTCTGATGTGTGCATTATTTTACCTAAAAACACCAGAAAATTAATTAAGGCGTTAATATGATGAATAAACATGTAAAACTCATACAGACGAAAGTCTCAAGTCACACAAAGACATAGGAAACAAAATTTATAAATAATATTTTACACATATGCTGTAAATGCGTTTAAAAATATACAGACTTCACTGAGAAATCTAAGAGCAGACTTCCTTGGTAGTCTGAGCAAAAACAACTCAATTGAAACAAACAAAATTTAAGCTAGATTATGATGAATATTGACGTAAAATTCGTACTAATGATAGATAAATTCCCCTATAATATTCATAAGAAAATCAAACATGAAATATATATTATAAACAACATTTGATGTAAAAGCTTTTTGAATATACATACTTCTATAACAATCTGAACCGTAGCTTTGACAAGATAAAAACCTGAAAACCTTAGAAAATCATCTATAATTTGAATATTACGAATAAAGACACCAAAATCTTACCAGACAATCTCCTATCTATACCAAAGAATCAAAACCAAGAAAATCTAAAAAATGTTTTACACATTTGCAGTAAATGAGATTTTAAATATACAGACATCACTTCGACATTTATAACGTATATAAGTCTCATGCAGCCATTATTGAACCAAACTGCTAAAGAAGTCTACAATTTTTTTAAAACTGAACTAGAAGTCTCCATCACTTTTAGGGGTCTATTTTTGGAATTGTCGAATTATTCACGCAGACTTCCTAGACATTCTACAAAAAAAGGGTATAGTTTTGCAATTGAAGAATTATTTATGAAGCCTACTCGGAAAATGCAGACTACCAGAGCAGTCTGTAAATAGTAATAGACTTCGCTAGCAGTCTACTTCTGAGTAGACTTCTCGGGGTTTAGTGTTGCAATTGACGAAGCAATTTTAATCTGCCATGGAAGTCTGTAGGCTTGAGACTTCCATGACAGTCTGTAGGGGTCTAAATTTGAAGTTTACCAAAACATATTATTAGTTAAATAGCAGACTTCTCTGTCAGTCTAAAACTGTAGTATAATTCTCTGTCAGTCTAAAACTGTAGTAGACTTCGTCGGCAGTCTTTAACCCACGGTCAACGCTGCGGAGACGGTGCGGGAAGTGTGTAGGATTAAGTCAAACTTTGGTCAACTCCAAAACTAGACCCCTCAGCGTAGCAGTCTTCTCTAAATACTAAGACAAAAAAGTCTTTGACTCGGTCAATTCCAAAACTAGACCCTTTTTAAAGGAGACTTCGTTTGACATCTGCAGGAANGACCCTTTTTAAAGGAGACTTCGTTTGACATCTGCAGGAATTTTTTTTTTTATCAAAGGAAAGCCCGCAGACATCACCAGAAGTCTACAATTTATAAAGTCAATTCCAAAACTAGACCATGCGTTGACCTGCAGACTACCAGGGAAGTATACTTTCGCAACAATTTGTTTAACATAACGGAAATTGATCGGAAACCTATCTGGTCTTGTTCAACCCTTCTTCGGAGCAAGCATTTGGCCTTTTATTTCATCGAAGTTTGTGTGTTTTTCGTTCCAATAAGATTATGTGTCTGCCTTCATCTTCAGTGGTGTTGCTCTGTTTAGCTACACGTAAAAAAGAGGAACTGAAGACGTGCTCGGGCTGAAGATCTACAAATGTGGTTCCCTCCTTCCAGCTTTCTCTGGTGGATATCAGTTAGCGGTCTCGTCATCTAGGTTACCAGGTTTAGCTAGACATTATATTTGTTGGAATTAATTCAGACTTTTGTTTTGTCTCTTAGTTATCATGCTATGTTCTAAACTTATAAGATCCTCTGTTAGTACTAAAGTTTTGGACTCCAGATATATCGATCTATGTGTGCTGCCAGTGGCGGTGATGTTTGTGTTTTGCCAGTTTGTTTAATAAAGTTTTAGACAGAAAAAAAAAATCACATAAGAAGTTATTTGGTCTCTCAAAGTCTTTCGTAAAATGCTTTGTTCGCATTGTTGTTGTGGTTTTCTTCTCTCTTTATAGGGATTGGGCAATGACTTTAATATTCCGAAAGCCAAAAGCTGAGAGGATCAATCGCTATAATACTCTCCATTGGAGAGATTTTCTCTCAAACAATCCACAAAATAAATAGAATTTGTGGAATTATCCTTTTTATTATAAAAAACAGTGTTTTACGGTGTTGTCCTAGAAGTTGTGATTATTTACATGACCCAACCAGTTTATGTCCACCCGATTAATCAAACCCGACCCGTAAACCTGAAAATCTCCTCTTTCATCCCAATATCCATCCCGATCACTACAGTTTCCTAATTTCAATTTCTTCAATAATTTCTCTCTTGTGAATCTTTTTCACAGGTGACTTTGATTGGAAGCTTGATTTGAAGCTTGATTGGATTTGGAATTCATCGGAGTTTTGACTTAGGTTTGTTTATTGGAGAACAATTAATTGGAATTGGATTGGATCAATGGACTCTTTGTGTCACTTCACCATCATCTCCTTCTTCGTCTCGGGCGAGAAATTCGAGGATTAGAGTCAAATCTTTGAGAGTTTGTTTGAATCATTTGAGAATTGGATTGGGATTTTTATTCAATTTGTGGTCTTGTGAATTGTTTCTGAAGCTTTGTTGCTCAAAGTTTTATTCTTCTTCTGAATTCGTTTTGGGATTTCAATGTTCCGTGGTTTGTTTATGTAGGTTTGGTTATAGTTTTTTGTTCAAATTTTTCTCCTTGGGAAATTAGATATCGTCACTGGCTTTTTTTACTACTGCATTGTAAAGGGTTTAAATTTAATTGTCGTGATTGGTGTTGCTATCTCTATCCTAGCTTCTTGGGTTGTTTTGCATGTTTCCAGTGGCTTGTTTTGATGATTGCATACCAACAGTTTTTGCTTTATTTGTGGTTGGTGTTGCTATGTGGTCTCTGATTTCTCTCTATTTTGTGCTTCTTGCGTTGTTTTGCATGTTTTTTAGTGGCTTGTTTTGTTTTGTTGATTGCATTGTACATGTTTTTTGCTTTAATTTTGTGTGGTTGGTGTATGTTTTGCATGCATGATAAGTTTACTCCTTAGGGAGGTGATTCGATGGAGGAGTTCGAGGATGCAATTTTGAAGCAGAGGCCATATTCGGAATCAGGCTTTCGATTGAATGAAGTGTTTGAAACTCGGAATCAGAGTAATATCCAATGCCGCTTAACTGAACTTGAAGGTACGAATCGAATTTCTACTCATGTATTACTTTAATCATTGCAAGTTGTGGTTTTGTTATGCTTGGCAATATTTTTTTGTTATTGGAGAACCATAATGAATTATGCTAATAAATGAATCTGTTATTGTGGTTCAAATTCCTTTTTGAACTCATAGCTACACAACTATAACCATCTGGTACAACATGTACAACTAAGTGTAACTTACTTTACTTTGGACTTGATCAATTGGTATAATATAATCTCGTATGTTTTGGATAGTGAAAGATTATGCTTTGCTCTCGGGTGTACACCTAAGTACATCTGGTACAACTATAATCATCGGGTACAGTTGGAACATGGCCTTAGTGTTTGTTCATTCCTATATTTTCTAGTATAGATTTATTTATCCAGCTAATAGATGACATTTTTTTGTGAAGTATCTAGCATCCATACTGTAAATCTCAGAGTTTTTGGCTCTATCGAATTGAATATGGTTTATCTCTTAGAAGTTTTCTTAGTAGCTTACATAAAATCTAATTCAAGTTGTGTCAACAATGACAATTTACTGGTGTTAATTAGTTTTCTTCTCTTAAACAGTGCAGAAGTGTTATGGCTTCCACGGTCACTATTTGTGGCGGGTGGAAACCTTTTTCATATGCAGTGAGGACTTTTTGTATCCAAGACCCAAGTCATAAACCCTAGAAGCCCTTTAATTGAATTTCGTGTAAGAGTTGGAAGAATTGGTAAATGTTTGTTGTGTTTTTGTTTTTTTTGGACAAATGGTATTACTTAGTAGAACTATGGTATGTTTTTTACTTGGGTTGTATTTGAATTTAATTAGTATCATAAATTTGGTTTGCATTGTGGTTATTTGTTTTGGATTTTAAGTTATTTTTATTTAGTTTTGATTTTGGTTTTGCAAGTAAAAACTTGGAATAATTATTATTCTTAAAAAAAGCAACTTAGAATAATTATTATTCTTTAAAAAAGCTGCCAACTTAGAATAATTATTAGTCTTTACAAAATCCCGAATAATACATTAAAACGCAAGTACAATAAAAAAAAAATTGTTTGTAAAAACTTTACAAAAAACTTACAACTTAGAAGGAGAATAATTAAAAAGAAAAAAAAAACAAAGAACAAATATTCAACAAGTTGGGAATACGGGAATATGATGAAGGAGATGAGAGGAATTATTATGACATATAAAGAGGGGGGGGTGAAAGAAATTGTTTGGAAAAGAGAGAATTTTTAGAGGGAAAATTTTCGTTTTGGAGGGAAATTAGAAAATTCTAGGTTTATCAAATAGTTGTCCCGCCCAGTTTTCTAGTTGTACTTAAATATAAACAATTGTATTATTGGGATTTTCAATTAAATTCAATTGTTCTTAGATTAAAGTTAACTGTTGTAATTGTACTCATCAAATTGTTTTGTTTTAGTACATTTCAAAGATCTCAATGCCTTTAAAACAATCAGCAACGTTTTTTCTCATATTATGCTTGATAATATAGTTACCATTATCTAACTCTCCGTAAAAGTATAAGGTCTTTTATAGAGAAAAACTATATTATGTTAAAACTAAATTTTCTAACACTCATTTTTTTACGACACACATGTAATTATTGTTCATGTAATGTGAATCTACTAGTTAAAGGCTGATGTTTGTGATTTTTCTTTTGTTGTTGTTGTTGTTTTTCTTAAATGATATGAATAGTTGTACCAATTATACCAAATATTAATAGTTGTACTAAGTTGTACACCCGAGAGCAAAAAACCAGAAACAGAGCACAAAATATCTACATAGTGTTACTCCAGTTGTACTACGTTGTACACCCGAGATCATAAACCAGAAACAGAACACAAAATATCTACATAGTATTACTCTAATTGTACTAAGTTGTACACTCAAAAACAAAGACCAGAAACAGAGCACAAAATGTCAACATATTCCACAATCCCAGTGGACTCAATCTGCCGAGCCACCATCTTACGGCCATTCTCACTCTCCTCGCCGCACTTAAGCGCTTTTAACCTAGCGTGGTTCTCACTCTTCTCGTGCTTCTTTTCAACCTTCTCTATTCCTCCTCTCACCCCCATCATCTCCTCCGACAAAGCCTTTATGCCGTCAAAAAGCAATTCTACAAAATATATTTATCTGTTTCACATACTTTGATGTCTGAATAACCTCAAACAACACTACTACTTAAGAAGTCTAATAATTATGTATTAGCCTTCAAAAATTGATATAATTCTAAGATTTATGAAGATACAGATTTTCAGAGATGCTAACCTCCTTTTGACACTAAACGAAATTAGAGGATTAAGCAATGGGTTTCCTTTGAGAAGTTCATATTCCTAGTTCCCCTTTCTTGGTGTTCAGCTCTTCCATCTGTTGTTGCTTTTCCTGAGAATTGTGCATGATACATGTTACCAGCGACAAAGAAGCATATTAACAAGACAAATTTTCATACAAACAAGAGCAAGCTTTACCTTCCTGAGCCTCTCTTCCACTCTTTCTTTCTTTATCTACTCAAGCTCAGCCATAAAGCTTTAGTGTCGTCCTCATCATCATCATCACTTTCCTCATTACTAACAAAGACATATAAATTGTAAGATATTTTTGAACGAACTAGAGTACTGTGAGTAGATAACAAAAAACCATAACAATTTCACCAAGATAAAGACAAGTGCAGTTTCCTCAAACTATGGCCCTAACCTTCTAACTCTTAGCAAATTTAAAGCACAAAAAATAATGAACTCCAAAGAGGGCGACAATAATGTAAAAAGATGAAGAATAGGTACCCATCATCGTCACTTTTGACACTAATTGGCTTGACACTCGATGCCTAACAACAACCAAAAACCAATAACAAAGTAAGCCTATAAGAATCCAGAATTTCAAAACACAAATCTTCAATCAAACACATTATATCAATCGATTGTTCCTCAAAACTTACAAAGATCAATGATATGGTTCATGCAGACTTTGCAATTGTCGACGACAATATCTGCAACCAAAACCACAAAGATCAACCAATCAACAAAACCTTAATCAACCAAGATCGAAAAACGGAACAAAAGATTTCGATTCAATTACCCCACGCCCATAGAGAAACCGCACTCCACTTCTTTATCTCGAAGGGCTTAGCTTTCTTAGTAGCGACAGTGCTGCTAGAGGCTTCCCTGACAGGAACCATGGTGACATCAGAGTCTACAAAGCCATTGATCAATCAAATCCAATTTTGTTTCCTTTGCGGGAATGGAACGGAAGAGCGTCGAAGGAGGTCCAAGATCCTAACCCGGATTTCACCCATTCATTTTGATTGGTCTCTTATCTACGCTGTTGAAAAGCTATGGAATCCGTCAATTACCAAGCCTCTAAACCCCATACTTCCTTTAATCCTCGAAAAAGATTCAGAACTTTGATGTGAGAAGGTGAGAATCTTGAGAGAATTGGGTGTGGATTTCTGTATTTTTCTTTCGCGGGGAAGGGAAGAAGAGGGATGGATCGGATCGTGTTTTGACCGGATTTGACCCGAGCGTCTAGCTTTCTTCTGATTGGTTGATTTTAATATTTTTTATGTGTTTCTTTTATTCATTCATAAGGGTAAAACGAGATTTTAATATTTCATCAAGACATGAGAGTGTTTTAGTAATGAGGAGAGTGTTTCTTTCTTTTTTTTTCTCCAAAGAAGAATATCCCAGCGATTAATCCAAGCTGAAACGTATCAAAACTGACTTACTTCTAATTCACATGCAAAAAAAGACATGAATTAAAGAGTCTGCTGTTTGCGCATATATAAAAATTATGATTATTAAGCTAAGCCGTACGATCCTAGGCTCCTAGCTAGGCGGCATTAGATGTTTTTAGGTGGTTTTCACTTTTTAAGTATCTGTTGAACTTAATTAAGTGTGTTAATCCAATCTTCTTGTACATTCGTTATCTGTCCAAGTGACTTACCAAGTTACCATGCACTTGCGATTTATAAATTGGGTTGTAAAAGTCGACTTATCAGTTATCACTAGCTCACCAAAATTACTAGATAAGAGATGAAATATCACTCAGATTATTAAAGATAAATTTTAAGTTTTGAAGTTACCGTGCATTAAAAAGTATTGTTACCCACCCTCTGTTGTTCTCCTGGGGTTAGAAAAAAAAATTCACTTTTCACCGTCGATTTGCAACTANAAAGTATTGTTACCCCCCCTCTGTTGTTCTCCTGGGGTTAGAAAAAAAAATTCCCTTTTCCCCGTCGATTTGCAACTTCTTTTTTTTTTTTTGGTCAACTCAACTACTTTTTACAAATAGATCATGTGATTTATGTTGTCATTTATGTGTGTTTAGAATTTGTATCGTTTCACCTAGACGCCTACATACTGTACATCAGTATCGACATTAATGTTGTTTTGGTCCAGTGGATAAATGCTAATTGATAGGGTTTAAAATACCACACATGGTATATTCCCTCTGTTTTTTTTTTTTTGAAAAGCTTCCCTCTGTTTTGCCGCGTGTATTTGTTTCTTGTCAAAATATGCTTTTACAGGTGCACGTAATTAAACACAACTATTTTTTGTTCTTTTTTTTTATTAATACAGTAAGTTTTTAGTATAGATCCGTATCCTCTCTCAAATCCAGAATCAGAACATATTATATAGCCTTGTTTCAAAAAACCATTTGAAATAGCGACCTCTATACTTTGCCTAAATTTTTTACAGTTGAGTTATTGACACTCAATACAACTAAACTTTTTCTATTTCTTTTTCATTGATCTTCAGATCGATGATATATAGTAATAGCCATACATTAAAGTTTAGACTAATAAACTAACGAAATGATCCTTTTTAATTATCACTTATATCAATGATTTTAAGGTTTCTCTTTAAACAGCTTTACTGTATTTGCCATGTGTTTTCTTCTCGTCTACTTTTATCGGCATACATAAACACAACTAAATTTTCTCTATTCTTTTTGTGAGGTTTAGATGGAATGAAGATCCTTGAAAGAAGTAAGGTGGTTTAAAACCACTAAACTAGTTTGATCGGGTTCTCAACTATGAAATTATATAGCCAAACTAATCTCATTATATTAAATTTGTGCGTTTAGCGTGAGTTCAATATGTGGCTAAATAATGATTTGTAACCAATCTTTATATATGTTAAAGAATATTCTTACCCACTCTATGGTAGTATTAATTTGTTTACTGGGGTTAGAAGAAAAACTCACCGTTTTCACTGTCAATATTACTACGCTGTAGTCAGTAAATTTCCTGCTAAACCTTTTTTTTTCTTTTTCTGTTTGCAACTCCTTTCTTACAAGTAGAAATGAATTATGAGATATTTTATATTGTCATTTATGTGTGTTTAGATTTTGAATCGTTTTGCCTACATACATCAGTATCGACGTTAATGTTTTTGTTCGGTGGTTAAATGCTAATTGATAGGTTTAAATACCACACATGGCGTATTCCCTTTACTTTGCCGCGTGTATTTGTTTCTTGTGAATTTATGCTTTTATAAGTGAACGTAATTAATCAGCAAAGACTTTTTTCTCCGAAAGCGAAAATGTCTGGTGACCATACGACGGAGACGCAGACGATAAACTTAATTCAAATATAGAGCTAGGGTACAGATCGGATAAGGGTCGAGTAGGGATTAGATAAGAGTATTTAAAATATTAAAAAATTTATCCGAACGAGTAATTTTCGGATAAAGGTCAGGTAACGTTCATGTAAGAGTAATTCGGGTAACAAAAATTACTATTCAAACGGATAATTTTGGTAATATTCTATTCCCTCCGTTTCATTTTAATTATCGTTCTAGGATAAATTTTTTTTTTTAATTTAGTTATCATTCTCGTTTTTCAATGCAATTTTTAATAGAAAATTCTTTTATTTATTCTTAATTAAATGAATAAAATATTAAATAGCTTTTTTGGTCGAAAATATTAAATAGTTTAAAATTTTAATAATTAAATAAGGGCATAACAGAACATTTACTTGTTTTCTTGATATGTGTGAAAATTTCCAGAATGACAATTAAAACGAAACGGAGGGAGTAACGGGTAAGTACAAAAAATATTCGAAATTTTGTTTTTTATAACAATTTTTACATAAGTGATAAAAATTCATCATAAAATACACAATTCTTGTAATACAAAAAAAAAAAAAACTTGTTTTAAAACTTTACAAAGATTATAATTACAAGTAATTGAGTATTTGAGGTAATTACTCAACCCTTACTCTTACCCATTAATATAAATGATCATTACTCAATTGGATAATACTAATTAGGCATGTACATTACGGGTAAGGATCGGATAAGGATTTGGGTAGGGATCGGGTAAGAGTGTTTAAAATATTTAAAACCTTATCCGAACAGATAATTTTCGGATAATAGTCGGATAAAAATAGGGTAATTTTGTTCGAGTAAAGGTCAGTTCGGATAACCCAACCCAAAATATACAGGCCGAAGACGGCACCATAAAACAAGTCTTAATTTATATTAAAAATTAAAACATTTAGTTCACATATACCTTTTTTTTTCTTTTTGGTAACATTCTTTGATTAATTAGGAAGAACGAATTACAAACCTTGTAATAACATATACCTTTTTTATTAAAAAGATATATGTTATTACATATACCTTTTTTTTCTTTTTTATCACCTTTTGCTTCTTACTTCTCCAAATGACCAAATTTCCATCAACAAAAGTGCAATAGCCTCCCCATATTGTCTCATTACATCACAATATCCAACAATCTTATGTATTTGTTCTTCTGCATTAAAATGCTGTTGCCCGGAATTCCCTCCAAGTATTTTAGGGTCCTGGTGGAAGTTTACATATGTTAAATAACTGAGCTTACCCACAATTCCTTAATATTGTCCAATGTTGTCATAAGGTTCTCTCTCATGAAAGTCTTTGTACTTCTCTTCAATTGGCATTTTTTGTCATAAGCAAAGATGTTTATTTGTATTAAAATAAAAATAAGCAAAATATATGTCTTTGATAAAAATAATAAGGAACAAGAAAACCAAACATCTTTTTTTCTGTGTTTGTTTGTTTGTTACAATTAGACAAGCAAACATGTTGTATCCTCGACCTGTCTTTTCATTTTTTTCTTCTTCTTCTTATTAAGTCATTTATATCATTTGATATTTTTGAGATTTTTTGTGTGTATTTTCCAAAAATAACAAATGATATCAAGGCATCAAAGTTTTGGAGATCATTTGAGACTATACAAAAGAGGAAGTAAAAAATCCTTAAACTCGGTGGATTTTTTTTACTTTAGAGTTAATTTTATACACCGTCAGGGATCATAAAAAAAAACCACAAAAATCTTTTTATTCGGTGAATTAATACACACGAAAGTTGAGTATTTTTTCCTAAAATTTCCAAATCATAAAAATGACTTTATATTTTGGACATCATTAGAGATCAATGACTCTATATTTTGGACACCATTAGAGATAAATGACTTTATCCTTTGGACACCATTAGAGTCTTAGAGATCAAATTTCCAAATTATATAAATGACTATATACTCAAATGGTATAAATGACTATATAACCCACCAAGTTTAAAATTTTTTACTTTTTTATGATGTTTAAAAGTGTCAAAAAATATTAAGGTATTGATATTATTTGTTTTTTTTAAAAAAAGTACTCAACTTTAGTGTGTATAAACCCATCAAATTTAATGATTTATCTACTTGTTTTTTTCATGATCTCTAACGGTGTCCAAAATAACAAGCAAATGATATCATTTGGTAATTATGAAACAAATACTCAACTTATTTTTAAACTCGGTGACCATATTTAAACCAAGGTGCCAAAAAGTAAAAATTCTTAAACTCTCTAGGTTATAAAGTCAAATATAATACTTAATACACACGGAATTTAAATATTTTTAAAGAAATTGCCAAATATATTAATGTCTTATTATTTTAGACACCATTAAAGTACAAAATCCTTACAGTTAGTGGGTTAAAACATCCAAAAAATTGAATATATTTTCGAAATTATCAAATGATATGATTTACTATTTGGTATCATTTGAGATCATGAAAAAGTAAAAGGATCCTTAAATCCGTTGAGTTACTATTTTCGGAAGGTTGGAACCAAAGAAGAAGGTATAACCCAATACTTCTTTTAATAGGTACGGCCTGGTCAGCTCAGTGCATTATATAGAGAAATTAGCAAAAATGTCACTTTTGCCATTGAAATTTAAAGCATAGCATATTATTATTATATTCAAAGTCAATATGATGTAAATGACATCCAACTCCACCATGGTTATTTGACAATAACACTTCACTTTACATTTTGTTATTTGTGTGTCATAACTGTTTTTTTATTTTTAAATCAAACAATTGTAAAAGAGAGAGAATCTCTCTCATTTCCCCTTTCTTCTACTAAACCGTTCTCTCCTTCATGTTCATTTACCCTTCTCCCACTCCTTCGATTTTCTTGTACAAAACCACCCACAACTCTCGTAATTAAACACATCTGTTTGCTTGCTTCCAAATCGAAGTACAGGAAACAATCGTCGAGTGTCTCTCGGCAAAACGAGTCAGTCCGAAGAAGACTCCTCCGAGATTCGTCGCGTCTCTCAACCAGAACCACACTAGCAAGGTTAATTCCCTTCACAATTGACTGAATCTCTTTATTGTTTGCACAAATTCTAATTTGTTATCACAAATCCCAAAACCTTAATCCTTGTTACTATTCATTTTTGCCTTTGTCGCATTCTAGATTTTTCTGGGTTTACTGGTCAATTGGGCATGTTTTGTGTCTATTTTGATTTTGAGAACCTTCGTTCCTTCATGTCTTCTTGTCAAATCGTGTTTATATTTGGTGAATTTTGTTTGCTTGCATGTTCATGTAGTTGAATGTTTGGATGGATATATGTCTATATTTAGGTTCCTATCGACTAAATGCTCTGTTCTGTTATTCGTTGAACACAATTATGCTAATTCTCGCTTTTTTAACTAGTCGCATGTTTTAATTATGTAGCTAGTTTCACTTCTAGTTACATATTTCAATAAATATACGTATATCTGACACATTTGTTACGTTTGTAATGTATTTCCCGATTGTTCATTATGGTTGGGAGTGGACTACCAAAAAGGTTTTTCAAAGTTGGAAAAGAACCAATAAAAAAGAAGATCAACGCTTATTTCCAGCTCGGTTTCCTTGATGTTTTATCTCAATGTTTGGATGTTAATCTGAGGATCACACAGAACCCGACTGATTTTGGGTTTTTGGATTCTTGTTTTTCGAATTTGGTGTTCTTAATTCGTGGAGTTTGACTTTGGTTTTGGTAGATCTGATCATGCTTGGAATTCTCTGATTTTAACTAGTCTCCTTTGTCAGGACATATGTTATTATACATAGTTATGTATTTCAGCACATAAGCGTATATCTGATGTAACATAGCTTTTGTGTTCTGTTTTCCAGCTTTGCAGTTGATTTTGAGAAACATCGCTTTTTTTTTAGTGAAAACCGAACACAAAAGCTATGTAATTGCATGTTTCTGTTAATTGCATGTTTGCATCGATTTTGTTAATTTGTGTTTTTGTTTGATGATTTTTATGTAATTGCATGTTTTATCTAGCTAGCTGAATATTGAGTTGAGGATATGTATATATATGTGTTTTTCTCGGCTTGATGCTCTGTTCTGTTAATTCATGGAATATAATCCTTCTAGTTCTCTGATTTTAACTAGTTGTTTGTTTTAAGTATGTAGTTAGTTTTATTTGTAGTTACATGTTTCAGTAGATAAACGTATATCTGATACATTGTTTGCTTTTGTGTTCTATTCTTCAGATAATCCACAATGGTGGGGGGTGAATAATGCGAGGCCTCTCTCGCAGATGTCTAAGCAAGGTAAGATAGTCTCGACTTTCCATGAGATATTCATTTATGTTTATAGACATATATTTACACTTCATTTCAAACTGATAGTTATCCATTTTTTGTTGTTGCCATTTGCGTTTCAGGACTTAGCGTTATTACTTCCCTACTGTTTATGGAGTTGGACGCAAACATGAGCATCACCATGAACGCCAAGATGTCAGAGAAACTTGTGCGTGATACTTCGTATAAGTATGCACATGATATAATGAGGGATCTGTTTCCACCTACGACGCGTTTATCTATTGCAAGTTCTTTGTTCCAACTTTGTTCCAAACTTCTCTTCCAAGTCCTTTTGCTATTGTCCTTATTTAGTTGTGCGTGATACTCTTATACTTTGAGACTCTTTTAAGACAACTATCGTCTCAAAACAGACAACTATTTTAATGGATGTTTGAAGTCTATTTATGAATGTTTAATTACTCATAAAAACAGTTAATGTTTGAAGGTTAGCCATGGTTTTAGACTAACTACGAATATTTAACTATACAACGAAGACATGCATCTATTTATATTGATAGATGTCTATCCGTACATGCAGTTTGCGTGAAGCTTTGTTGTGACCCTTTCCCAAGCACCTCATACACTTTCGTATACGCTTCCTCGCCCGACGTTGTTTCCATAAATATATAATCACCTTAGTAAATAGCCATAAATCTTCATATACAGATACAATTCGAAATAGGCTTATACTTTTAGCTAGCAAAAGTACCTTGAATTATCCAATGGAGAAAATCCTCTTATTCTTTGGACGTCCAACATCACGACGCATGATAGGAAGGAAGACATCAACATCCTCACTTTTGGATGGTGTAGTAACCGAATTAATGGAATAATCGTCCGTAGAGGTTACACCTCATTTCGGTCGAGTATACCTTCCCAACTAAGTCCTCAGTGGGGACATCAGTGAACGCAACAGTGGCCAAACCGTGGGCGCATGGTATCCGCATCGTTTGAAACTCTCTCAGCTACAGATTAGCAATGCTAAATTCACTTGCATTTACATACACTAGCACACAATAGACAGTTAACCGTGTATATGTATAGCTATATATCTAGATGGATGCTTAACTATTGGTATCACT
>OVAP01004348.1:0-14766 GCA_900406295.1 Aurinia saxatilis | reverse complement strand
CTTCGGCCTTGTCTTCTAGACTTCAGCCTCACCTCTCCTCACTCTAATAATCCTTACCTCTTTTCAGCCTCGTCACCATTCTAGGTTCTTCGCGTTGATCATCTCGTGAGTCATTCGTGCTAGCTATTGAGCAGTTGGACTTCGCCATGACTAAACAAGATCCTGGTACTTGCTACCTCGCACGTGCTTCGCTTCCGCATGCGGGTACATGGAATACAGACAGGCACCCCGCCTACAAATGCAACAGGCACTTCGCCTATAAACATCACAGGCACTTCGTCTATAAACATCACAGGCTCTTCGCCTTTAAAGCATGACATGCTTTTCACCTCTAAATACAGGAAGCTCTTTTGGATTACGGGCTCTTCGCCCATAACTGGCCGTTCTCCTCACCTTTAGCAGACTCGGTTCACTTCGCCGATATCCAAAACAATTCAGTTTAACCAAGTTCGTCGTGGGCACCTCGGGTCCTCTTACCAGTCAGTTTGTCCTCTCCAGAACATAGCGATATCCTAGCACTAACACACTGAGACATAGGGGGGGGGGCTAACTGTGGGGGTCAAATATCCCCACAAGACAAACTGGAAGCTCTATGATCAAGACCTAAGCTAGTGCTATGCAAAGTAACATTAACATCTGATCATGCCTTTGGCATTCATAAGTAGATGCGAGGTCATAACTACGGAGCTGTCATACATCAATACATGACCTCGCCTTAGTCGCGCTATCCGGGGCTCCTCGCAGCTAAATGTGAGGTCACTCTCATGAAAGACCTCGCTCTAATTCGGTCTTCAATGGCGAAGTCGTTCTCGTTCGTGACCTCGCCGATATCTCGCTCTCAATAGCGAAGTAGCTCTCATGGGTGACCTCGCCTTTATCTCATTCCGAACAGCGAAGTCACATGGCTGATAGGGACACTGCATATACGAAATGGTAAAGTCAACGATCTGATATTTCCTGGACCTAGATGCGAAGTCGACCAAAGCCCATAAGGNCCTGGACCTAGATGCGAAGTCGACCAAAGCCCATAAGGAGATAATGGCGAGCCGACTTCGAGAGAAAAGGAAAGGCGAGGAAAAAGGGAAATACGAGAATCTCTAGGAAGTTTAACTTATCTTTAGGGTCGGTGTAATCTTGTATAAATACTCGGGTAGGTTAAACCTAATAGGGGATATCTCTTTCTAGCTTAAAAACCTTACAAGCTTACGCTACGAAAGACTTTTTCATAATCAATACAAAGCAATCCTTTGCTAGATCTTTTGTGTTTGTGTCTTGCTCTTTGTCTTGAGTTCCTCACCCAGAACCTTAAACAAATAGTGATTGTGTGATTTTACCCACACAACGATAGTTTGTTACTGTGTAAGGCTTTCAAAGAACAATGTACTGAGATTATGTGATGCCTGCCTCTGTATGGCAAAGCTTCAGGACAGGTTATTAATCCGGCTAAGTCCTCAGTGATTTTCGGGAAACATATCTTTGTGGGTCGGAAACAACCCTTGCAGCAGATCCTGGGGATTACTAAAGAAGGAGGAGATGGTACCTATCTTGGATGACCAGAATGCTTTAGTGGGTTAAAGAGGAAATTACTCCAATTTATACAGGAAAAAATGAAGTCACGTCTGCATGGCTGGTTTGGTAAGGCCCTTTCTCAGGGAGGGAAGGAGATACTGTTAAAGTCATGTTTTAGGTTGTCGAAAGATCTATGCCAAAATTTGAGAACTGCTATGACGGAGTATTGGTGGAGTAATGGAGTTAATCGGCGAAAAATTACTTGGGTGGCTTGGAAGAAGATGTGTATGTCAAAGGAAAATGGTGGATTGGCTTTCATGTTCTTCGTTTAATCAAGCATTGTTGTGTAAACAGGCATGGCGTATCATTGACAACCCTAATTCCCTCTTGACTAGAATTCTCAAAAGCCGTTATTTTCCCTCGGGTGATTTCCTAGGCTGCGCTCTTGGCAAGGCTCCGTCTTATGCTTGGAGGAGTTTAATGTTCTGCTGGGAACTACTGCAGAAAGGGCTTGTTAAGTCCATTGGGAATTGCAGAGATACCTCAGTCTTCTTAGATTGTTGGACCTTCGATCTTAGGCCAAGGATTTTAATACCGTGGCAGCGAACTTATGATACTAACCTCAAGGTCGCCGATCTCTTGATTCCGGGTACTAATACATGGAATGATGAGTTATTATGGGGAGTTATTTTACGATGATGACCGTGCTCGAATAAAAAAAATCAAGACATCCAGATACTTACGGGATGGTTATTATTGGGGATAGACTTCAGCTGGCTCTTACACAGTGAAGAGTGGTTACAAACTTTTATTGGATGCGGAAACGGCATTGAACACTCCACTACCCCCTTTGGAGAAATCTCTATGGAGCAAAATTTGGAAGGTTAAGGCCGCCCCAAAGATTAAGCATTTTTTTAGGAGATGTCTTTCGGGGGGCATTGGCTGTTAAGGATAGGCTTACTTCACATGGAATGAACGTCAACCCTATTTGCCCTGCGTGTGGAGGTGCTAATGAAAGTATCTCTCATGTGTTGTTTCATTTCCCTATTGCCGCTGAGGTTTGGGGTTTGTCTGACCTTGAGCCTCCACCAAATGGATTCTCTCATACTTCGACGTTTCTGAATTTCCATTATCTTGTCAACAATGGGCCTGCTAATGATACAGAAGTCTCCTTCCCATGGGTTTTATGGCAGATATGGAAAGCCATAAATGGGTTAGTGTTTGAACAAACTGTATGTACAGCGAACATGATTTTACAGCGCGCAATGGATGACTTCCGGGACTGGTCTACAACAAATTCACAAGAGCATACTTCGGATCCTATGTTAGTACCTCAAAAGTGGTGAAAGCCTTTACCCCCGCTGGTGAAATGTAATTTAACAAACTCGTGGATACATCCTAACCGCCTCAGTGGGTCGGACTGTATATTAAGAGATCGTGCTGGAACTCCTATATTCCACGGGCGTAATGCTTTCGCCAGTATGGCATCAAAACTAGAAGCTGAGCTAGAAGGTTTTATCTGGGCGGCTACTTGTATGGCTGATATGCATGTTCAACAAATTCATTTTGAAATATCAGACCTTTAGTTATTGGACGCATTAAAGTATCCCACACACTTCCCTTCGGTTCGAGCAATGCTCGGGTGAGCTTTTATGGTGTTGCGTTCGCTCCATGGTTGGTCTTTTACTAGTACATCTATAACGGCAAATCAAGCTGCGGTTAGCATTGTATCCAGTGTCACGCATGAACATCGATACCAATTTCATATTGTTATGAGTGGGCAGTCTTGGTTACAGTAACGTCAAGATTTAGAAACCTTGAGCTAACTCGTTGTTTGCTTTTGTTTGTTACTTACCTAGTGATAGGGTGATTTTGGTTCCTTTGTACGGGCTTTAACCTTGATATCATCTGGAATAATATGACTTTGAGATAAAATAAAAAAAATTATTTGAATATTTCATCTTTTGATTTAATTTATCTAACCTGGATCGTGGGTATTATTAACAAATAGTTATATTGTGAAATCTAAATAGATCTAGTTATTCTAGAATTTCAGAAAACCTGATTCGTGTTAATGAGTATACAATTGTGTAAATTTTGTTAAAGAGCGTATATGTATTACGAACAAAAAAGGAAAAAATGTAAGAAAAGAGAGAAAAAAAGAAAATATCGTAATAAGAGAGAAAAGGAAAATACCCGTTGAAAAGTTAAAGAAATAAAAAAAGAAATTGATGTCTATAAAACCCTGGAGGGAGCTTGTTTCAATTTACTTTCGATCTGACAGAAAAAAACTCTCTCTGTTTCGCAGTTTCGTTTCTATTTTTCAAAACCGAAAAGATGAAAAGCAGATTTGATGAAATCTGGAGGTCGAACAAAGAGGAAAAGATGAAATCCATACGTGAATGTATGGAAACTTGTTCGTTCGTGGCCATTGATACTGAGTATCCAGGTTGCTTGAAACAGACACCCATGGGAGCAAACGAGGACGAACGGTATAGGAATATGAAGTTTAATATCGACAATACCAAACTCATACAATTAGGGTTTACTTTATTCGACGATGACGAGATAAACCGTACCTGGGAGATCAATTTTTCAGATTTTGATGTGAAAAGAGACGCAAAGAACCAGAAATCCATAGAGTTTCTCAAATATAATGGTTTGGATATGGACAGAATCCGAGAGGAAGGAGTCAGTTGCGATGAGTTCTTTATAGATTTTGGTCGGATTCTAGGACATGACAAGCAGAATAAGCTGACTTGGGTTACTTTTGATGGTTCATACGACATGGCTTATTTGCTCAAGGGTTTAACCGGAGGAAAACCGTTACCATATACCTTGAAACAGTTTGAGGAAAACATTAGGGAAATTTTTGGACGTGTTTTGGATGTCAAAAAGCTTGCCGGTGCATACACGAGTCTAAGCAGCCGTTTCGGACTACAACGGATAGCGGATGAGCTTCAAGTCAAACGTCTCGGAGACGCGCATCACGCTGGTTCTGACAGCCAACTTACATCCCTTGTCGCCATCAAGATAGCTTCCATGTCCGATGAGAACGACCAGAAAAAAGAAGATCAACAACAACAACAACATCCTATGATTCATCAACATTACTACGAGAGAAGAATGCTTGTTGAAGCTCATCAACAACAACTACAACAACAACAACATTTTCTAGATCATCAACGTATGATGCATCAGCGTTTTGAAGCTCATTATCCTCGAGACCTTATGATGACCAATTGCTATGTACCTCGACCGCAGCCACCACCGAGACCCATGTTTCCCGCTTACCACTCTGTTGGTGGCTACTTACTTGCTAGTCCCGTCCCGAGAATGAATTATGTATGATCAGTTAAGGAATGGGAATCTGTAGCACTGACTTTGTTTACTTGAATGCAAACTATGTAAAAATTTAAAAGCTTATATTAGATATTTCTTGTTATTACTAGTATGTTCTGTTAGAAGCTCTAACCTTCAAACAAGATATGTTTTCAATTTGTACATTTCGTGATATTATGTTCCTTTTTTTTCAAATGCAACTGCAGCCAAATAAGCAAAATAAGTAATAACCACCACATATCCTGATATCCAGATTGAGATATGAAAGCTAGCACCTTGAGAATTGCATATTGTTTGATTCGCACAGCTAAATAACACATTACAAAAACATCACATACATAATCATTAAAACTACTACCTCAGCAATGACCGTATTAATGTTATGAATCAGTCATATTTGATCAGCTGTGACACTCAATGAAAAGCCTAAGAGTTAATTTTCTATTTCGAGAAGTAACAGCCGAATCACTAGCACAGCATTACAATCTGTTTCCTGGTTGTAGCTCTCTGGCATAGTATCTGAGATTGTTGCACAAAGAAAACAAAAAGGAAAGGATAATAAAATATTAAAAGATCATGCAAATATCTACTTTTCGACAAGGACTACTTAGCCCATCAACTAGAGTCTCATACATGTTGAGAAGTCAATGGTTTAACTTGAAACATTTTGTAAAAAGATGTCAAAGATGCAAATATATGAGTTCAGATCCAAGATATGCTTCAGATTTGTACATCAAGCGTTATGCCACGTTCTTTTTGGATCAAAACATCAAGTGAAGATACTAAAGGTGCATAACGGTACAGTAAAAAGCATACTTGTAAGATGACATTTCTGCTTGTATGCATTCTCCAATTCCCTCTCCAGCTTTATCTCATTAGATCTGAGTCTGAGAGCCTAAAATATATGTTCCAAGAAAATTTAATAGCTAAACGGATGTATATGAGGTAGAGGAAACAGACATCTCACAACTGTAAAATCCAAGAACTAAACTACAAATGTCTGAATCTGAATAAAAATTATATTTACTTGCTGGTTATATGTGTACCTGCTGGTACAAATTTTACCTTTAACCGGTTTTATTTTGTATAAAAATTAAGATTTTGGGGGACTGGTTTTACAGAAAATTAGGTAAACCAGTTTTTCTCTTAATCAAGACAACATAAATATTCATAAAGGATTTTGAATCCAAAGTAGAACAGAACAGCATGAAGCAGAAGAAAGAATCATGAAAGAAGAGACTCTGTGGCTGGTGATGGCCAAATCAGGAGCCAAATTTAACAAATGAAGATGATGGTATTAGTGATCCAAGCCACTTATGTATTAAAAGATTTTAACAAAATGGAAAATCCATCCTAAGCTGATAGCGAATCAAAGAATTTGCTAATGAACCAGATAAAAGATTGTTCTACTCTGTTCAAAATTTTCGACCAAAGCTTTATTATCACCTTTGATCACCAAGAGACAAGACAAAATGTTATCAGACTAGACATTCAACTCTCCACTGGCTTTGTCGACTTTTGGCCCACCGGTAAATCATCGATCCAGTCTCCATAGATTCGGTTAATCTTCTTCGAGTCACTCCACTTGAGCAAACACTTCTTTCGTCGCCCTTCATCGTTAAGTCCAGAAGAATCTGCTGCTACTTGTGCACTCGGTTTCATTGCAAATGCTTCATTTGCAGGTACCATCATTTGTTTACTCACAGACGCTACTGAGTTCACAGCTTCTCCTTCAATCCTTCCAATAGTAGAGTTAATATGCAACTCTGCAACATGTAATCAACAACTAAATCAGAAACATAACATCACACACAATCCACAAGCATCCGTACACAAGACTAGCAAATCTATACAAGAATTTTGTTACATAAGGTCATAGCAGCAAGATATATCTTTCACATATAACAAACCTGCTTGGCCATGAGCATAGTGACACTTATCACCAAAAGGGCATTGACCAGCCTCATATTTCATGCATAACCTCGTCTTCCAAAACACAGTCTTGAGACCAACACCATTGTTCATAGGTGCAGGTACCGGGATGCCTCCTTGTCTATTTACTTCAATCTGATTAGGAGCATTACCATTCTCACCAGATGGTAGATCAAAGGCAGTCGTACCAACGTTTATAGCCGAGCTATCCCTCAATTTCCCTGACTCCTCCCGAAACTTCGACAGTTCCTCATGAATGAAATTGCACCTCTCACCATATGGACACTCTTCCCCGAAACAAAACTTCTTGCAAAGCTTCAACCTCAAGATAAGCTTCTGATCCTCCTCCCAATTATTCCCACCAGTAGACACCAAAGCTGGTCTTTCCCTCTCCCTCTCCCTCAACTCTCTCTCCCTATCTTGAACAGGAGGCCCAACCATCTCCTGCCAATTCGATGGCGGCTGCCTCAAATCCTCGATCCCATGAGCGAAATTACAAAGCTCCCCATTCCTACAAGTCCCAGCCCTGAACTTGGCACACATTCTCGTCTTGTAGAATATATTAGCCGTCCCTTTGTTCATCGGAGGAGGGTTTAAAGACGGAACCACCCAAGAATTGTTGTTACCATTAGGAGGAAAACCCGAAGAAACAGAATTAAACAAGTTATCATCAACAGGTCTCGGCCTCTTCAATGAAGGCGGCTGTAACTGCTGAGGAGGCTGAGGCTGAGACTGTAACTGTAACTGTGACTCAGATTGTGAATGCAAATCAACTTGCTCATTGTTCATCACATTAACCATCGAATCACTCATCTGACTCTGATTCCAACCACCATAAGTCGATTGCCCAAACACAGAACGAGAATCAGAGTAACTCGAATCCATAACTGTAAACACACAAAAGTTCCAAAATTTCTGATCACAATCTCGTCTACTATAAACCCATCTAAGCAAAATTCATCAACGTAACGTTCGATTAGGAAACTACCAAACGGATTCAATCACAAGTAAAACTTAAGAACAAAACTTTGGCTAGAGAGATCGCAATGCGTGAAACTACGATATACAAAACCACAATTTGAGCACAGAAATCGAAATGGATCAGCGAAGGAGACAAGGTTTTCGACAATACCAGGATCAAAGATGGCGGCGGCAGATTTT
Organism: Aurinia saxatilis; assembly: GCA_900406295.1. NCBI lineage: Eukaryota > Viridiplantae > Streptophyta > Magnoliopsida > Brassicales > Brassicaceae > Aurinia > Aurinia saxatilis. The sequence goes on along the minus strand of OVAP01004348.1, from coordinate 6,822 downwards.
GGAGACGAGGGACACACGATTTAGGGTTTTTGAACATCTGCTATTTATACTTTCTTTCTTTTTTCATTCTCTTTTGCAATTAAGGAAACTTTAACAACAATTAAAAATAATTACAACATTTGTTATATGTTGTTGAAAATTATTATTCATTTGTTAATTGCTATCGAGTTTTTCTTAATACAAAAGAGAATGGAAAAAAAAAAAAGTATAAATAGCAGATGTTCAAAAACCCTAAATCTTAATAAATAGCAGAAAATGTTATTTATATGATCCAATAATTATTAGATTATATATTGTTGAAAAATGTCTTTCATATGTCAAAGTTATTAAATAAATAGAGATTAAGGTAGATTAGTTAGTAATTAATTTTAAATACAAAGTTATTAAAAAGTATATATATATATATGATATATATAATTTTCATTTATATTAAATCATCTAATTATATTAGTACATCTAATTATAAGTACATTTTTTACAGGAAAACGCGAAATCACTTATTGACGTAAATATCCAAAATCTTGGTTTTGACGAAAGAAATATCCAAAATCTTGATTTTTGTAAAATCATGTTTTTGGCAAAAATATCAAAAATTTAACTTAGTTTAGTTCGAATGGTATATTAATGGGTTAATGAATTGATTTTGCCGGAATCAAGTTTTAGCGTAATGAGTTAGTTTTACCGGAATCATGCTTTTGGCCGGAAATATCCAAAGTTTATCTTGGTTTAATTCAAATTGTATTATTAATAAATTAATATGTTGGTTTCGGTAAACACATCGACTCATTTTAACAATATTCATTTCAACTCAACTCATTAATTAACTTAATTAATTCATTTTGACTCAAATATAAAATTTATTAGGTTAATAAACTGGTTTAGGTTGAGTTGACCCATAAACTTTGACTCACTTTGACACCCCAAGTACAATTATTATCGAGTTTGTCAATAAAAAAAACTTCTCTTTCCTCTCAAAGAGGTAACACTTATAAACCCTTAGCCTCTCCGGCGTCCCGTGCTCTGCTCAGGCACTGTGAGAAGGCGCCGGTTCCAGGTAGTGAGTCTCGTGTCTTGTAGGTCCTTCTCGTGTACGGTGGGGAATCGATTTAGGGACTTGGTCTACCTTCGGTGTTGCGCCTGGCTCTTTCACGACTCATGATGGTGTTGGGTGTGGCTGTCTCGGTGCGTCCTATGGGTGCTGGTTTCACGGCCCGTTCCATGCTCCGTTCTTGTGTTGAGACAGGGAGGTTCCTTCGCTCTCCTCCTGGTTCGACGGTGGGGAGTAGGGCACCAGACTGGTTTGGGTTCAATTGGCTCTCGAGTTGGTTGGTCTCCTCTCTCCAAGTGGGTTTCCTTGGTTTAGGTGCTCAATTGTCCCTCCGTGGTTTGTTGTTTTAGCTGTTTTAGTGGTTTTATAGTTGTGTTGTTTCTGGTTCTTTTTTGGTTGCTAGTTGGTGTTGTTTAATAGCTTTTCTACTGTGGTTCTAGGATTGAGCTCTTTTTGGTTGGCTCTGATTAGTGTCAGTTTGCAAGAATCTGGTCCGGTGGCGGTGTAATGCACCTTGCTAGAGTGGATTGAGAGTAGTCGCGAGGTCAATTAGGTTATTGAGGTGGTCCTTCTATTTCTGCTCCTACCTTGTTAGATTCTTCCCTCGCTAATTAGTTCTTAGCTCCCTCGGCTTACTCAGAAAACAGAGGGTCAACCTTGAGTATGTTCTTTTTAGGGGAGGGGGTCAGGTAGGGGTTTCATCTTCCTAGCAGATTTGGTTCCTTGTATGGGACTAGTTTTATTTTGGTTAATCGATTGTTTTAGAGTGGCACTTTGGTTATCAGGTACTTTAGTGCTTTGCTCTCGGAAGTTGTTCTCCTTCTCAGCTTTTAGTCTCTTTTGCAGGGTTTGGGTTCCAAGAAGCTCCGGTCTTCTTGTAACTTTCGACTGGCCTAAGTACCTTGAAGCTGCCCTTCTAGGTCGCCGAGTTGTGGTTGTTCTACTGCCTTTTTGTGGTGTTTATGTTTAGTCTTTTTCTTGCTTTAGTTTGGGTTGTCCTTTTGGACTTTATACTCTGGTGTAAGCTGTAGGGTTGTTCTTGGCGTTCGGTCTTTGTATAAGGATCGTGTAACACCAGGTTATCCTCTTTTATGTCACACTAAGCGTTGTATTAGTGGGATCCTTAAGTTTTAATAAAATGTTTAGATGGCAAAAAAAAAATAATAATAATAATCTAATTCTATTTTATAACATTGAAACGTAGATTGCAAAAACAAAAAGTTGTTACTCTTGTTTTGTTTCTATGGTTTGTTTAGTCTTTGGATTTGTTTGTACTTTTAATTAGATTGTTATCTTTAAAAAGGTTACTTAACTTATATTTATAAAAGTTAAATATTGGAAATCAGATGAAAAGGGAGTAAAGGACTCAAATTTGGTTCAGAATACTATTCATGTTGTCTCTTTTTCTTCTTTCTTGTCCGGTTTAAATTAGTTCATCAGTTGAATCTCCAATGTTATCTATCTAACTGTTGCACAAAACAAAATTTTTTTTAAAAAAGTTTTCCTTAGAATTAAAACATTGATTTACGGTAACATAACAATGATACATGGATTTTTATTTGAAACGAAAAAAAAAAGATTTAAAAACTTAGCTTGAAACATCAACAAAAGCCAAAGAAAGACATCACATCTTAGGTACGAACTTGGTGGGTGTGCCAACAATAATCTGAGCCCGCGCTTCTACAGGAATCCAGTCCCATAAGCTCTTAAGTACCATATGGAAAGTTTCGGGGTTAACCATCATGCAAGAGAATATGCTTCGGTCCAATTCCATAAGCATTTCTCTGACTTGTGGTGAAGGCAACGGCTTGAGTTTTTCATTGAAAGAGGCTAAATACCTACCAAAAATCTACAAAGGACATAACAAAGTCAAAGAACACTAAAACAAAACCATATCTCAAATATAACAACAGATCTAATACTAAAACAAAACTATATCTCAAATATAATCACAGATCTAATACTAAAAAAAGATTGGTTTACCTCTTTTTGTTGTTCAACAGGTTTGTTTACAAATTCCTTGGCCAAACTTGCTACATCAACATATATCCATCGTAAAGATTCATCAGATGGTATGTAAGGAAAAATGGCAGAATTAATACGAACAAACATGACTTAAAAACAAGAGCGGCGCCTATAGATTCAGCAAAAGAAAGTGATTTAGGTTTTCGAACAGGGACTAATCTACTTCTATGTTATATAGCAGAAAAGAAAAAAATCTAGTCAACTAAGATAAATGGTAATGAATTTTTCGTATGCTTATCAAAGAATCAGAAATGGCTTTTCAAAACAAGCCATATGCATGTTTTGGATTGGATGAAACACATAAAAATCGGAAAATGACGTATCAGAATCTGCCACGTGTGATTTGTTATCAATGTGTAGGAAATACATGTATAATCTGAAATGACGTATCAGCATCTGCCACTTTGTTATGGATTATTACTTTGAAATTCTTTTGTGATAAATATTAAGTTGCTTAAATATATTATTGGTAGATTATCTCTCTTTTTTTAATGAAATTGGTAGATATCATTTTTGAATTTGCTTGAATTTCTCTTTTTTTTTATGACTGATGTTTGTTAAAACCGAATCTATAATAAATGTGTCCATTGGTTCTGTAGATCTTAAAAGTTTTTTTTTCAAAAAAAACTCATGGAACCTCCAATCAAGAAAGTTAAAAATTGGATTTCCTAAGATTAGTAAAACATTTTGGTTATATATATTGTCTTCAAGTGCTATTTTCAATTCTACAAAAAACTACTAAATTTATTTTTCTTCTGTGTACATCATAAATCCTAAAACCCTTTGATTTGTATGTTTGTTTGGAAAATCCTGCAGTGAAAAAAGAAGAAGCTCAAACAAAATTTTGTAATGATTTTGCAACAAATAAGTTTGCTACATTTTGCGCTGAAGTTACTTTAAATTTGTGACAAAATATTTCGTTTAAAAAACATATTATCGAATTGACATTGCATTCCTAATTCTTTGCAATATAGTGAATATATAAATCAACACTAAAATAGTGCCAATAGTGCCAATGGATTAACAACAAAAAGAGTACCTCTCCATGCCAATGGGCCTCTAAAAGCATCTCCAACTATTTGCACTATTTTAAGCATTAAAATAGTGTTGAGTTTTACTCCAACCCATTGCACTATTTCTTACACAAAAAAGAATATTCGGTATATTCACTTTCATTACAATTTTTTTTTTTCTAATTATACCCATTATTTATCAAAATTATAAATTCTACTCACTTATTATATATTTTTAATAAATTTATCCACTAGTACTTCGTTTATCTAATTGATTGATGTGAATTGTCAATTTAAAAACAATGAGAAAGTAAAATTATAATATATTGATAATAATCAATTATGGAAATTATTTTAATAAAAAATAAATAAAAATAATAATACATTGCAAGAAAATGTAAATGTGATTTGTATTTTAATTTTATTTATCAGTGACAAAATTAATGATATAGTAATAATTCACAAATACAAATATTACTTAAAAATAAAACTTTAATATAGAAATAAAAATACATGACACAACATAGTAAAATAGAAAAATAAAAATACAGAGAACAATAAAATTAGTACAATATATTTGGCATCACCATTAGTGTATTTTTCTCATAAATGATCAATTAAGTCATTTTGAATTGAAAAAAATGAGCTTTGTGATTTTTGATTCTTTTCCCACAAATCATTAATTAAGTCATTTTGTGTTGTTTAGCTTTAATTTATTTTCTGTTTTTTATTTTTCATTTATTTTCTGTATTTTATCTTTACTTTTGCTACCATTTATGTTTTCTAAAGTTTATTATTATTTTATGTCATTATATCTTTTATTATATAAATGTTATTTTGCATTTTTAATTTTTTAATTACCAATGAAAATATTATTTATATAAAATTTTGAAATAGTGTGGATGTAAAAAATGTAAATATTCACTTGATTAATCATTTTTAATAAACATTATGCATTTAAAATATATTTGGAAATTTATAATAAAAGATTTTGAAACATGGAGGACCTTTTTATAAATAAAAAAAATTCAACACTAAATTTTTGCACTAGATGTAGTGCAAAAAAATGATTTGCACTATTTTAGTGTCCAATATAGTGAGGGGTTGGAGAATATTTTGCACTAAAATAAGATTTAGTGTAGGATTTAGTGCTGAGTTGGAGATGCCTTAAGTCATCACAAAATAGCATCGGTTTTGTGATGATTTATTAAATGTTACTTTTTAGAATGAAACTGATGATTTGTAATTCCATCGAAAAATCAAAAACTATTTCACTGCTAAATGTGAAAAGATTTATTATGTTGCAAGGTACTTGTTTTTTTCTTTTCTTTTGTAGTGATTTGTCCTCACTTAGTTGTTTATGGATTATGTCGAGCAAAATCAAATTATATACCATCTCATTAGTCACAACGAAATTTCAGATTCAAAATTAATTTATTAATATTGTTACTGTTTTGCAAACGAGATAAGAAATGAAAATGTTTGGAGATGAAAATTTATTTATATTCTTAGGTGTTTTATTATTGGGGGTGTTTATGAAAATATATCATCAATTCATTTCAATTGCAAAACTAACTCGTTCATTTCTCACTCCTCAATTTCACCACTTTATCTCATATATATCCCTACAACCACCAAATATTCACCAAAATACCATTTTATTTTATTTTTTGAATTATTTTTGGAAATTCAAAAACCCATTTTACCCTCATGACCTTCACTTATTTACAAAAATGTCATTCTCTTCAATTTTTCAACCATCATTACCAAACTCAATCCAAACTTTTATGATTTTATCCACCCAAAATTGAAGCATTTATGTGAATCTACATTATAAAACAACCATTCATTCATAATGTTAACATCAATCTCATTCTAAAACTATCTAAATTTGATTATTAAAGTTTGAAACAAAAAAAATCTTAAAATTTCCGGCGAGTTAGACCACTACCCTCGTTGGAATACCTAAAAAAGATCGGCTTAATCCAAATCTGAAGCCATCGGAACATTACACGTGATTTGGTGAGTGTTCTTTCGATTTTTGTTCATTTTTCGCGGTTGCAGACTTCGTTTGTAGTCTGCGGGTATATGTGGGGTACATAATTACAATTGCCAATTTATGTCAGTAGTCTACATGTGAAGTCTGCCGCGTGTCTTTTGAAAACAAAAAAACTCCCGCAGACTTCAAACGTAGTCTACAACAAAAGGAGTTATTTTTGCAATTGACCCAATCAACAAAATCCGCAGACTGCAGATGAAGTCTGACACTTAAAACACATTTATATCGTATTATATAATATAATTTTTATAATTTTGTATTTTATTTACCTTCTTTAGATATAGAGGCAGGTTGTGTAGGAATTTGACATGTTAATTGGTTGTATTCGAATTTTAATCAATTTTCTTGTGTTTTGAGTAAACTAGCTAATACATGCAGACTTCATGCGTAGTCTACAATGGTAGACTACATATGAAGTCTGAATCGTTAAATGGAATTTAGAGCATATGTATAATTAGATTTTTAGAACTTATATTTTTTTAATGTTCTGTAGATATTAAACCTCCTTGTGTATGAGTTTCATATGTTAATTCCACATATTCTGGCTGTTTTGATTTTCAGTTAATTAAATACACCTTAGACTGCATATGTAGTCTGTCTGCCGCATGTAGACTAAATATGCAGTTTGTACCTTTAAAACGCATTTATATCATATTTATGATAAGTTATATATATAT
>OVAP01004347.1:0-14772 GCA_900406295.1 Aurinia saxatilis | reverse complement strand
AGCTTTCCAAGTCATTGACTTCGGATCAACATTTCTCATTCACACAAATACCGTTTTGACAACNACAAGCTTTCCAAGTCATTGACTTCGGATCAACATTTCTCATTCACACAAATACCGTTTTGACAACTGAGCACACTACGTTGTAGTGATCATAACGAGGAATCCAATGACTCCAAAATCCGGGCATTCCGACAACTCTGTTGTCCGGAAAAGTCACCGGAATAATGGTCAACGCCATTATAAAAAAACGGTTCCAACAGACGTTGGCAAAGGATACCAGATCTGAAAGTGTTTTTTGTTAGAGAGAAGGAGACAACGATGGAAGAAAGAGAGAATCGTATTGCGATTTATTGCCCATCGACCAAGATTTATATTAATGTAAGCAAAGTTACAAGCCCATTAGAGCCCAAAATATTACAATGAGATAAGATCATTAAACTAAAAACAGGGCTACGTGGCAATATTTGATAAGAGGGAAGCTTCTTGATACTTCAAGCATCGCCGTTTCTGTGTTCTGCGTCCTCACCACCAACGAGCAATTTCTTCACCACGAGCAGCCTCTTCCTCTCCTTATCTTCAACACCAAGAAGGACTATAAACTCTGCATACATCTTAAACCCTTTGCAGATGTCGCCGGATTGGTTTAGCCGAATCTATGAAAACCATCTAAGATCTATTTTCATATGAGAACCTCTGCCTTGGGTACCAAAACGATATGTGCCTCACCATCCTAGAAGATGGAATAATTTACAACGAAGATATTACTCTCACCATGCAAAGAGAACCAAGGAGACGGTGGAATCAGAGATTCAACAACCACATCTCGGGATATAAATAAAGCCAGCAGAAGGAGAGAGACAAGAAACACAACAAAAGATCCGATCTAGAAACAGATCGGAAGTTAAAACCGGATCATAACCGGAGATAACAAAAACGCACAAAGGCGGAACCAAAAGAAAGAAACATAGATACTAAGTAGATTTATGCACAACGCCGGCAAGGTTGCCGGATGTTGGCAAAAAAAAAAAAAAAAAAANNGTTGGAAAAAAAAAAAAAAAAAAAACAGCGAGATCTGAGTTTTGAAGCTTTTGGAAAAGTAGAAAGAAGATGGAGAGGGTTTTTTTTCTTAATTTAGAAAAAACTAATAAATAATGTTTTGGCGTTTTAGATTTTTTTACATATTTTTATTTCAAAATATAATTTTTTGTTAGTTTTTCCTCTATTTTTGGCCGTCATATTATAATTCGATCACATATTACCGACATCTTTTTTTCTTCTAAAATGCATATATATATATATATATATATTTTATATCATTTATGAATAATGCATTCATAAGGTCTTTTTTAATCTCATAGATAAACTGTTTTTGATTTTTTTTTCTTTTGTACTTTTATAGTTAATGTTTTAATTTAATTATTATTTATTTCATTATTAAATTATCTGTCGAATTTTACCATTTATGGCCTTTTGCTATTTTGTTATTTCACAATGTTGCGTTTAATTTATTTAGTTTACAAGTTTTGTAATTCTAATAATTCCGTTGATTTATCATTCAACGATTGCATTATTCAGCTATATTGTTACACAAGTCATGGCCTAAATTTTAATATTTTAATTTAATTATTATTTATTTCATTATTCAATTATCTGTCAAATTTTACAATTTATGGCTTTTTGCTATTTTGTTATTTCACAATGTTGCATTTAATTTATTTATTCTATGAGTTTTGTAATTCTAATAATTCCGTTGATTTATCATTCAACGATTGCATTATTCATCTATTTTTATATACAAGTCATGACCTTAATTTTTGTTAACACAGCTGATTTAAGGAAATGAAAAACAAAAACAAAGGTAAGATATGTTCATTAGAATTCTTTGTCTACCATTGAAATGTATTCTTATCGTTACAAGTCTTTTACATGATATAGTTCTTTTTTCTTTCTTCTTTTAACTGCATCTATATGATATCTTTTTGTTATCAAAACAAAGTTTAAGACTGCTATTATTTCTTTTCTATTTTTGGATAAAACAGTGCTATTTTTGGTTAACAACAGAATAATCTAAACATTTATATAATCATGATTAGAATTTTTGTTTGGTTCGATAGTCAATAGATGTCTGGGCCAAAATTCAACTAATCTTCCAAGAAAAAATATTGACGACTTATTCAATCTCAAAATTTTCTAGTAAGACATAAAACATGACTCTATATTCGTCTAGCCAAACAATAATAACGTAGTTTCTCGTAAAAATTGAACTTGGCACGGACGGATCCATACGCCTTGCCCCAAACCAATTCCCACCATTAGACTACCACTGTTTTGTTTAAACTTCTTTTTGTTATAAAACCTTTTGGCTCTTTCATTAATTTGCAAACATATCAAAGATTATATATGGGAGAAATCATGGAAAAGTAAGAGCTAATAATACAAGCTCTCTCTACTCGGCAGGCTTTTTCAGCCAGCAAATCCGCATATCTAGTAATTTTTCTTGTAGGTTTAAGTTTTTAGACAAAAGAACTTAACATTTAGCGGGAAAAATCCAACTGACTAAAACAGAAAATATCAACCGTAAGAAAAGAATTCTTTCAAAATAGTTGTGAAATAATAATAACAATTTATTGGGGAGTGCGAAACGCACGTCGTGACAACAGAAAAGAAGAAGAAGTTGCACGTAGTAACAGTCACGAGTGATACAGAACAACCGAAGCCATGTGGTCGTCCTGACAATCTCTTTTGTGTTGTATTGTAACTACCCACATGAGTCCTATGGGTCCCCTCCATTGCCATTTGCTAGCCTGACCAACAGATTTTTGTAACCGTCCTTTTTCTATCTATGGGCATTTTCAATTTCAAGCCCCTAGTAATCTAGCTTATTGTCAATTTAAGCACTCTTCCTTTATGAGAGATTTAGGGCCTGATTGATTAACCCGCTGTAGTTACAGGAGTTTGCAAGTGCAAGTAGTTGCGGTTTTGAGCGTTATTAAACGATTTGTACGACTGGTGTAACGATTAAAAGTTGGTGAATTTGAAAGATATTTCTGACTGGTTACCAGATGATGTAATAGCGGTTGAATATATATTAACGACATAAAAAAATATATAATTGTAATTGTTTTTACAAATAATTCTAATTAATAAGTATTTTAATATAATAAAAATAGAAATCTATTGTTTAATATTGGTATAACGATTTATGATATAGTATAAATATTTAAAATATAAATAATATGCATTGAATATAATTTCTAATACATACAAAATATAATATATATATATATATATTATTTTTATTTAAAATATGCTTTCTAAAAAATACTTATGTATTATAAAACCATAAAAGTAAATCAAATTAATAAAATAGTATTGTTTTTATAATAAATTATGAAATACACTAATAACATACTTCAAACTTTTCTTTTTATAAATAATTTATGTATACATAAATTACAATTATAAATATATTTTAGTTTAATTAAAATTTTATGCCAATATATAAGAATATGATTATTTAATATATGATATCTGTATTTTTTTTTTAAACTTTTATTTTTATATATTTATCTTAATATGAAAGATTATTTTCTAAATAATAAAAACAAAATTAGTCACCTTCAACCGTTCGCAACCGCAAACGCCCGGAAACGTTTGAGGGAAAGAGCTTTTAGTTTTGAGGGATTTTGAGCGGCTAAAAATTATAGAGAGTGATTTCCATGATTGTTATCAAACGCCAACAACTGCTATTACCTACAGTGTTAGCGTTTGTGGGTAATAGCGGTTAAATCATTCATCACCTTAATTAACAGAAATAGGGCTTCGAACTAGGTTTTTAACCTCGACACAAATGAAACTTTTTTTGGGCTAAGCCAGTTCGGACTACAACTCTTCTTGGACTAAACCCAATGGGTTACGGGTTTGGACCTATTCTTAAAATCCAAAAATAAACAGTGTTGTTATTTTCCCTAATGCAATCTTGGATCTTAACTCGAATATATATAACTTTTGGTGTTCAACTTTTTTTCTCTCTCGTTCACGTAGTTAAAGACTTAAACTATGTTAGAATTTTGATATTTCCATAATGTAAGTTCAAGATCCAATTTATAGAGAATAGAAAGGTAACTTACACGAGATTTTTAATCTGGTGTAAATGAAGGTGTTTGTATGACAACGGTAAAACTGTCCACAATAGACATGGTGGAGGAACCGACTGTCGTGAATCCACGAGATAGATAAATTTGTTTGTTTAAAATCATTTCGTAAAGGAAAGCGACATTGACTTTGATCTTGCGAGAATTCATAAATTCGGTATCGTCCAAGTCTTACTCTCTTGCGTGAGCTACATACTTGGTTCTTTCGCAATTCCACTACATCCACATTTACTGTATATTTAGATTACTTTAAAGAATTCCAATAAAATTTGTAAGAAAAACACATTGATTGATTAGCAAGCATGGAAGAGATCTTGTTGTAAATTTTTAACTATTGGCAAGAATTGTTCATATTCGGAAACTCAAAAATCTGAAGAAATATACACATGAAATTTGATTGGAGTTTATTACGATATGTAAATATATATATATATTATATTTACATATCCTAATTGTATATTTTTTTATTCTATAGATTTTCTATATTTTAGGTTTTCCTTAATATCATCTCTTGTATAAATATAGGCTATTGGCCTTTCAATGTTAATAAGAAAACCTTTATACATCTCTAGGTTTCTTGTTATGGTATCAAAGCCATAACAGCTATTTTTTTTTTTGCTTTCATAAATCGTTATTCTTATTCTACGACCTTATCATTACTCTGAAACTTTGCTCTTAATTCTACCTTGAAATTTACTCTGTTTCAAGGCCTTTATCGTTCTATTATTTGGCTTTACATATCCTAATTGTATATTTTCCTACTATATAGATTTTCTATATTCTAGGTTTACTTTAGGATCATCTCTTGTATAAATATAGGCTATTGGCCTCTCAATGTTAATAAAAAAAACCTTTATATCTCTAGGTTTCTTGTCAGAGTTTTTAAAGCAATCTAAACTATCATTACCAACTAGAGTACAAGCCCAGCATAAACCCATTAAATCTTAGCAAAACCCATATGTGTAGAGTTCCCAAGCAAGTATTAGTTAGTAACTTAGTAAAGTTATGAGAACAATGGTTGTATCTTTGGGAGATTGCCACAAAGAAACTCTCTTCCTTTATCCAATTTATGGTTCAACATAAATCTTACTAATCTTGGTGTTCTTTACTTGATCTTCTCTCATTTACATTTGTCTTGTATGCTAATGAACTATCTTAGTTTCTATATATTTGATCTATTATATTAAGCTTATTTGAACATAATTCTTCTATCTTTAATTTGACTTATAACTCGGTCCTCGTAATTCTCTTTTAACTCTGGAAAGTTTAATTCCTAAATTTCTATATAAAGTATTGATGAATTGCAACAAAAATTCTTCATTTTCCAAATAATTATTATTGATGTCAGCTGATTTATTGTTAGTTTGCCCAACTTTGCACACATTTTAGTTCACTTAAAAAGTTCTTCTAAAGAAACAAGAATATTTTGGAAACCAATATAATTGAAGATTTAAGTTGGAAAAATGTGGAAAATTGAAGGTTTTTTTTAAATAACTTCTCCTTTTTTTTTTTTTTTTTTTCCAATTTTCATCGTTCTATAAATGTTCATACAAAAACTATATTTTAAGTTACGCTTTAACGCCATAATGAGTTTGATGCAGTCTAAATTTTCATTAACATACATTTTTGTATTGCTAAGTAAGAATACTAGTATATTCATAGATTTTAGGAGAACCTTTCCTTTGATTTTTTGGTATTTATGGAAATATAAGAATGGGTTATTCATAGAGGGGAAGAGTTTTGATCCTTTGGATTCTGTCAAGAAAATTTTAGAAGAATCTTTCCTCTGGTTCTTAGCCTAGGTAGATGATTCTCAGTCTTGTTCTTTTAGATCCTAGTGTGATTAGACAAAGATGGGGATACCCTGACTCAAATGCACTGTTGGTTATGCGTTGTCCAAAGCTTCTAGTCTTGGGGTGGGACTTGAATTATTAGAACTTCAAAAGGAGATGTCTCGCTTCATAGTCGTACAACCTTTTCTAATGTAAGTAGCCCCCAAGAAACAAAACCTCTCTGCATATGGAAAACTGCTCATCTCTTCAACTTGATAAAATTATTTTTGCTTCAAATGCGTCTGATCTATTAGGTGCAGTACTTAATTCCAGAGACTGGCCTGTTTTTCGCTTTACAATTTTTTGTGGATTCTCAAGTGCTAGTTGAAAGAACTGATACAAATAGAGTGATCACTCTCATTGCTCAAAGCGTTTCTAAAGAAGATCGCGGACAACCTTATATTGCTAGGGGGATGTCGAACCAAAACTAGTTATATCCCGATTTAGATCTACTTAGAAAGTATAAGGGACGAAAAGAGGAAAAAGGAAAACGAGGGATGTAAGAAGAGAAGCAAGCACATTTATTTACATCTCTGGTTTACACCTTATGATCTTGAAAAAGGAATAAAACAGAGAGAAGAAGTTATGCGTACTTGAATCACATATAAAGGCAGATCACAAAAGCCTTTTTGGAAATGGCAAGAGTTGCAAGTAACTTAAATAATGGTATGATATATTTTAGTATGTGCCCCCCATCAAGCTTATGATTCCTAAGCTTTTCCCGCATTCGTGACTGCTCAGTACATGTCGCGTTCTTGGATCCATGCTTCGTGTTTTACCAGAGATATTTCTCAGTTTTGCTGCTACATATTAAGAGTCAGAAAACAGTCAACAAATTGGACCTGCAAAGCGAAATGAATGATGAGCAAAAGCTTTGTTTTACCCGCGAAAACAGAGAATTATCGAAGACACCAACCGGATAAGGTAACGTTTCAGAAGAAGCCCAGTTACCTCCAAACTGAGGCCTAGAAGAAGCTTCCAAGATCTGGCTAACGTAGTAATCCGCAGGGCTGCCTAGTAGATTCCATTCAGTTAGTTGCTGAAGCTTTGGATCATTTAGGAAATTGAGATTGTTGTAATGCAGGTTTGGATCTGCTGATGTTATCCCGGGAATGCCACCAGTTTCTACATCCGGAGTTGAGATATCTGAGGTTTTACCAAAGAGTCCTGAGTAACTTCCAAGAGACGAACTTGCGGAGCACGCTATGTCTCTGTATGTATTCTGATGCTGCAGACTCGCCTCTTTTTCTTGTAGAGGAACATTCATATTTTCATCGGTACGAACCCATGAGAAATTCTCAAGATGTTGCTCCATGTCCATTCCAAAATCTAAATCTATTTCGCTCTGCAACTGCATCAGCACGAACACAATGTGTGAGCTTATCGTATAAGTCACCCCATGCAACGTGTTCAGTGATTTTCTACCTGATTTTTGCAATCCGAGGACATAAGTTCCTGTTGCTGATGTTGCAGCATGTTCTCCTGTAAATCGCAGTAAGCTGCATAAGCTTTGTATAATGAAACCATATATGAACACTCAGGAGATGGATTATATACCTTATGAGCACGGATTTGATTCAAAGACTGTCTTAGTGAATTTTCTAGCTGCTGCAAATTATATACGCTCTCAATCTTTTCTAGGTCGCTCCAGTACCTACGTTAGAAACCATATTAAAACCCACAAATGAGAATAGTAAAATTAGATGGAGCATTTTAACAGAAAGTATATGGAAGATCTAGGCACCTTAGTCTAGAGTGAATGTTTGATACGTGTGTTTGCAGAAACCTGATTCTTTCCCTTAGATCCTGGAAGTTCCCAGTTGCGAAAACAATAGAATCAAGAGATACTTCAGCATTTTTATTTACATCACAGTAGTGGTAGTAGTACATACCTCAACTGTTGGTTTGCTGAACAGATAACAAAAACGAGTCAAATTAGTAAAACTCACCATCACTAACACAAGAACAAAAATTACATGAAATATGATACACACCTTCTGTCTAGAAACTCTGATACATTTACATCGTGGTCAAGCTTCATAAATGTTTTCTTCAAGGCCTGATAGATTATAAGAAAAGTAGTATCAATAATAGTTTTTTGAGGTGAAAAGAGAAAGAGACTAAACAAGTAAAAGCCAACACTACTTACTTCAAGATTTTCCAACTTCCTGTTCAAAGTAGACAAAATCGAAGAGGTATGATTAATGCAACATAGAAAATCTAGATTCTAGAAATGTGTGTATACATATAGAGTGACGGGAAGTAACCTCTTTGCCCTTTCTTGAGGAGTAAGTTGAGCAAACTTAGTAATAACTTCTCCAATGCTAAAACATACCCACAAAAACAGAACATCAAACAAAACAGAAGAGAAGGATGGTTTTAAACAGCCTTTTGATATAAGAAAGATTCATCAAACCTGTGTTTTCCACTGCACAGTGAAGGCTTCCCCGTGGGAGAGAACATGAGAAGCACAACATCTATGTCGCATAAGATGGACAACTCTGCAGCCTTTTTCATGATCCCATTTTTCCTTTTCGCATATGTAGCTTGACGTCCATTGATGTTCTCTAGTTTCTTTATCTTGAGCTTCACTCGACCCATACTACACAATTATAGACCTATTAATCAAGCTATCTTACACTAATCCTGAACAACCTTGTGCCATACAGAGAACAAGAACAAGGATCTCAATGGAATAGCAAACAATACCACTTCAATGAATCACACTCTCGTTGGTAAAAAAGGGTATTTGCCAATTGAAGGAAAACACAGAAGAAGAAAGATTGATACTAATGTAGATTAACCTGAAATAGTGAAGAGAAAACTTACCTAATTCGAGAAGAATACGAAACTTTCCGTATGCAGAACCAGAAAAGGGAAGAAAAGGAGAGCTTAACGAAACGAACAAGGATGGTGAAAGAGAGAGAGAGAGAAGAAATAGGTTACGAATGAGACGACCGGTGTGAGCACCAAAATCGGGAATTAGGGTTTGAATCGAAGCTGGAGAATAGGAGAAATTGGGATCTTTTTACTTCACAAAACAGAAACAACGATTTACCCGCTTATTTTATTGGACCACTCATTTGAGGTAACGAGTAAACCAGTAACAAGGACGTGTCAATCTCTTCGGGTTTCAGTTTGTACGAATGTGGCTCTTATGTGCCGTAACCTCGAAGCAATCATCTTGCACCCGAGAATCTTACGGTCTACACGTGTTTGGTTACCCATGTGAAATATCGGAAGAAGTACCGATACATACACGAACTAAAATAAACATGAAAATACATAACACTTTTAGTTATTCAAATTTTTATACACAAACTATACAATAGTGCATAATCCTACATTGACCCAATTTTTATCAAAGATTTTGCTGAATCGGATCCAACGTGGCAAAATTTTTTTTATTCTGATTAATAAACAAAATGGTCACGTCTAAAACGATGTTGTTTTGAGTTTTTTTTTTAATATTGTACAGAGCGTCGTTTTGTAAAAAATATATACGTATATATATATATAAAACATCTATAAATCAATAATATTAGGACTTTGAAAAATTGTTAATTTATACAGTTATTATTTAATAAAATTAATAATTATTAATTTATAGTGTTATTTTATAATCTACGAGTTAAAAAATTTACTCTAAATTGCATACAAATTCTTTCAAACTTTTTTAGTTTAATTGTGTATACTTTAGTGTCTACATATTCATCTTATAATACATTACTAGGATACTAGTCCGCATCCTGTGCGGCCTTGAATGTAATCGGTAAAAAAAAATTAAATTTTGTTTTGTGTTCTTCCGAAAGTAGAAGGTGAAAAAAAAAATGTAAATGTCATCCAATGGAAAGTTCTCGCAAAATAGTATTGTAAAAGGTAAAAAAATGTTTGAAAACGATAACAACAAAGAAACAGATAATCTATAATGGAAACCTATTGCAAATTGTTAAAACACGTTCATGGTTTTCTTTTGATCCTTTCTGTCTCGGTCCGTAATTAAAATTTTAAGTCCAGTCCTGAACTGAACTCTGGATAACGCGACATAGAATTGTCGATGCGAAAAACTGACTTGGGTAGATATATTCCGACACTCTCAAGTGATGGACCTTGACTTTTATTGATCATCATTGCGAAAGCTAAGTTCAAAAGGAATTGTCTGTGACGCATTCTGAAAGGAAACTTTCCATCCGGTGGTGTCAAATACATCATTGGTATTAAAACATTTTCACCTTTCCTCTTATCACTTCCGGTTACAATGACAGCTTCGATAACGTGACGTTGCATCTGAGTAACTATCAGACGTGTTCCATTACATAGTCCCTCTTTTGGAACAATATTCCGCATACACATTACAGGAGCACCCACTTTCAACTTCAATTCGTGTTTTGGTAAGCCGGATTAACGAATATCGTTGAGATACTCGATGGGGTAAACAACATCGTCATTAAGGTCAACATCTTCAGGATTAATACTGTCTGAGCTGATGTAGACTTTCTCCTCACCTGAGAATAAAAAGAAAATAGCAATGTTTAAACACGGTGCATAGTTTTTTTTAAGAAGTGGGAGAATGTTTACTCACATCGTATTGGAAAATAGAGGAGCATCTCTATTTCGTAATAAACGTTTTTAATCTACATAGTAATATATGATAAATTGTATATATAACCGTATTAAATGTTATTCCTAATTTTATGTAATTTTCTTCCAACCGTTTAAAATAGAGTTTGGAGTTGCCTGATAATTTTTTCAGCATGTGGTAATTGACCTTGTTGGCTTCGTTATTTGTAGGACAAAGTATTGCTCGATCCCGATAATAATTCAAATCCTCAGAGATGGATAATTTGTCTCCGTAAATGGCTCGAAAAATACTTTCAATCGGATCTCCGCAAGTTTTCACCAATAAATCTTCAGGAATAAAGGTTTCGCTTATTGCAAATATCTCTTTCTTCTTCTTTTTGTTTGGTCACGATTGCAAATATTTCATGAACTGAAACAATGAGTGATTTTTTTTTTTAATCAAAAGAATATGATGGTTTATTGCATCAACAAAAAATAGTTAACCAACTCTAACATTAGCACTACACACGCATAATCGTGTCTTTTATTATTTAGTTCCTAAGGGACATAATTCGAGAAGCATGGATCCACATCACCCATTAACCTTAGATGCCCAACCCGCAACCATAAACTCTTTCTTCGCCTTTAGTTTTCTCAAACAACTCTCTCGAAAACAAAGCCTCGGGATACATACCAACATTGTTCAACCTCTCGGGAACAAACCAATTCTTGTAATAAGTTAAAACAACTTCCAAATGGTAAATCTTTGGTGTTAATCTCAAATCCACCATAGTAACCTTTTCTCCAACGCTTCCAACTCATCAACCAACGCCTTCTCGGACCCGTCATTGGCACCTTTACTCTTCAAAAAAGTCAGAAAAGCACCAAAGATTTGGGATCACACAGAGATCAAATCAGAAGGAGTCTTGAGAGATGGCTCTGGAAATTTCTTCTCGAGTATGTATACAAATACCAACGATGGCATCTGAATCAGTTATCCATTTGCCATCAAGGTTCATTAACAAAATTTATTCACACCGGTCTAATGTCTAAGAATCATTGAGGTTTATCGGAGCCACTAATCAGATGGGTCTAGTAATGAATACTCTTCTCCTCGAGTGTTAGAAGAACCCTTTGGCTAAACGGGCAGTCTCCGAGAACATTGTGAACACCAACGGCGACCTTCACACAGATATCGAGAAACATCGATCTTCAATTTTCTGAAAAAGTTTCAGAATGAGTCGCAAAATCAAATTCTCTGTTTGAGAATATGTGTAACGCAAAACAATGAATGATTCAATATATGAAAACAAACAGAAATGGAGGAGAAACTCGAGAGATTTAAATTGTTTTTGTTTTAAGAATTCCAAACAATAAATGATTCAACATGAGAAGACCAATGCAGTCTTAAGACTAAAGAAAGACAGAGAGTGCAAAAAACCCGGAGAGAGTAAAATTGGAAAAGATCCTAAAGAGGTTCTCTGCTAATTCTCTCCTACGTGGCGAGAGTCCATGCTAAAAAAACAGTAGGAAGATTAGTATACTCAAGAACTTTACTTGCAAGAATGTCTAAACAACAAAAACTGTAGAGAATAAAATTAATCTACAGATCTTCACGTAAGAGAATGTCTAAACCTAGTGTTAGCTCAGTAAACTGTCCACAAAAAGTTATGAAACATGTCTTACTTACCTGCAACAATAATGACTGTGAGCACAATCTCCTCACCTTTGCTATTTGTGCACTCCTAAAAACATCATCACTTGCCAACACCTCAAACAATACGATCAATCAAGCCATCATCCTTGCTGGAGCAAGTTCGAATATCTAATGTGCGTACAGTGAAGAAGAACACTAAGTTGGTACATGTGAAATATATAAACCAGAAATTCATGCAAAATAATAATAATTAAATTGATGATTTAGAAGCCGTGAAAGGAAATTTGGTTCAGGAGGAGTTTTGTGTAAGAAGGTCTCGGACTTGCTCCATGTTACAGTATTCGACATTTTAACATGTATCTCATACTTCATTACATCCCTTCTTCTGTCACATAGAAGATTAGCATGAATTTACTGCTCACATCATTGGCATTTAGAGATTATAAAGCCATGATCAGATGCCTAGAAATTGGGGTAAAAAGAGAATATTAACACGGAGAAGGAAATGACATCTGGACTATAGTAAACCACCATGTACTAGCAAAAGTGATCTGAAAAGGAGGACGACTGATACATTGGCTTCTTGTTCTTGCTTCGCTTTAAGAATGAATTTTTTTTTTTCGTAAAAAAGGGGCAGCCATTCNTTCTTGCTTCGCTTTAAGAATGAATTTTTTTTTTCATAAAAAGGGGCAGCCATTGCTGAATCTTCAAGCTTCTTATCTTGATCTTCGACTTCTTTCCTCCCAATTCTTAATTTGTTCAGTTTATTGTGCCGCTCTTGCTTTTTTCTAATATGTGTAGTTCTCCACCCCTGCGATTTCACTTCATTTTTCTCTTGTGCCCAACAATTTCAAATAGCAATGGACAACACTCACATCACATTCACGAAATGCAAAAGCTTCTAGAAAATACAGCTCTATAACACACTCCATATGATCCAAGTAAATTGTATTTTCCCTCATCATCCATACCAAACACATACCTATGTTCTGCGATTTTCTTACCCGGATGAGCAAGAAAGTGGAGTAGCTCACTACTTTCCGGTCCCAAAAATTTAAATACAGAATAAATCCACTGAAATGTATAATCTTCACATCATTTTTCCCACGAAGCTATTATTATTGTACAACTCCAGAATCATTTTCAACGAAATGAACATTACTTTGTTCTCATTCCTCGCCGATTGCTTCTCCTCCTCTTTAACTAAATCACACGGTCAAGTAAATCAATCACCCAACAAAAAAGAAGATGAAGAAAACCAAAATAGAAATTGAATTTGACTCGAGAGAGTAAAAGAAAAAAAAATGGATCAGAGAGACAACCCAAAAATAGAATTCGATTCAATACCAAACAAAAACCAGAGGTGGAGAGAGAAACTTTTGTATACATTAGTCAAAATAAAGTAAATGGGATTACCTTGATCGGATTTAAGATCAGTGAAGACTCGCTCCGCTTTAGCCGCGGTGGAGAAGGTTGTTCTAGCCTTGGTGACGAACCACGGCGACACTGTTTCCATTTATCGTGTGCACATGTACAAAGGTGCTTAATGATTTTGTTCTTCTGTTGAATCTGATATGCTTCGAATCATCTGGGATCACCAAACTTAGATCTTCTTTCGTATGCTATGATACTCTTCTTCCGTCGAAACCCAGATATCGACAATCGAAACCATAGCTTCAAATCATCATCAATAATTCTTTGTTAAATTCGCCAAAGTTATAAGAAAACTAGTCTAAAATCTTGGCTCCTTCTTCCTCTCCATCGCTCATTTCCAAAATCGTGATAGAATCTTTCGATTTAAGATTTGCTGGAACCCAAATCAAATGGTGGAGGAGAGTCGAGATGGAAAAAAATCAATACAAAATGAATATGATAACACTATTTTCTTAATATCTTGGGGGATTTGATGAAATTGTTAATCCCGTTGAAACCTCTCCACAAAATCGCCAAAGTCTCATGAACCCTAATTTAATAGACATGTCTTTTTTTGGTATTTCCTAATTTACATTTAAGCTAATTCCATGTCAGATTAAATTAACACTAACTTTGCCCTAAAAAAGACAAATCAGCAAAAATCACTTAACTACATTGGTATTAATCTATATTCATTGTAATGATATAACAAAATGAAAAACTCAACCAAAAAACAAAACAGGGAAAGTATCGATCATTTTAACCAAACATCTCTAATTTTCGTCATTCACTCGGTACATGAATCCCGGACCAAACATTTTCTTTAGAGCGTTGAAATCCTTTTCCTCCACTTCCTCCTCTTGCCATCGTTTATAGGTTTTTTACTTTGATCCTAGATTTTGTGCCGCTAGACGTGCCCACAAGGTGCGTCTAACTGGTTGTTCTTGAATAACATCGGGAACCATGTCAGGATCGGCATTGTTTTCTTCGACGTCGAGTGCTAGTCCTGGAACCATGTTCGGACCATGCGGGGACATTGACGAAGTTGTTTGTCTGAGGTTCATTGTCTTGATATAACTGAATCTACTAATGTAATGACTTAAAATGAAAATGACCTAATGTAAGTAAAACATTGACGAAGTTGTTTGTCTGA
>OVAP01004346.1:0-14774 GCA_900406295.1 Aurinia saxatilis | reverse complement strand
AATCCATACAAAGATCGATTTAACTTTATGCAGTATTGTTCGTTTGGATTTCCATCTGGTACTTTAAATCCTTTTGGGACTTTCATATAAATATCAGTATCTAGTGGTCCATATAAGTACGTTGTGACTATAAGGTATCTGAAAGTGGTAGCATCCACCACATGTGAGTAAGTTTCCTCTTAGTCAATCCCAAGTCTCTGTGAGAAACCTTGTGCGACTAAGCATGCTTTGTGTCTCACAATCTCACCATTTTCATTCCCCTTTCGCACAAAAACCCATTTATGACCTACTGGTTTTACACCTTCAGGTGTACAGACTACTGGTCCAAATACTTGTCTCTTTGTGAGAGAGTTTAGTTCCGCGTTTATTGCTTCTTTCCATATAGCCGATCATCTCTTAGTGTACACTCTTGAATAGACTTTGGTTCATGATCTTCTTTGTCTTTCATTACATCAACTGCTATATTGTATGCAAATATATCATCGATGTCGATTTGGTTGCGGTTCCATCTTCTTCCAGACATGACATAATTTGTCTAGATCTCTTCATTATCAGGTACTTGAATTTCATCTATTTTCAGGTCTATAGTCTCTTCTGGAGATCCTTCAATAACATTCTTTACCTCGTCAATTTCTGCTCCCTTTCTTTTCCGAGGATTTTTATCTTTGGAACCAATAGGTCTACCACGCTTCATGCGTGCCTTAGACTCAGTAGCAGTTTGATATCGTTCTTCTGGGATATCAATTTGAATTGGAGCATTCGCAGCTGGTATATGTGACTTAGTCACTCTAGTAGGGTCAGCAAATGAATCTGGCAATTGATTTGCTAATCCTTGTAAATGAATTATCTTTTGGACTTCTATCTCACATTGTTTAGTACGAGGATCAAGATAATTCAAGGATAGCTCATTCCAAGTAATTGCTTTCTCCAACTGTTTATTTTCTCCTCATAATGTTGGATACACAGACTCGTTAAAATCGCAATATGCAAATCAAGCTCTAAATAAATCCCGTGTGGAAGACTCAAGATATTTAATTATTGAGGGTGGTTCATACCCAACATGTATTCCCCACCTCCTCTGAGGTCCCATCTTAGTTCGTTGTGGTGGAGAAATTGGAACATATACTGCACATCCAAAAATTTTCAGATGGGAAATATTTGGTTCCTGACCCAAAATTAATTGTGATGGGGAGAACTTATGATTACTCGTTGGCCTGATGCAAACTAATTCTGCGGCATGTAATATAGCATGTCCCCAAGCAGATAATGGAAGTTTGAATTTCATAAGCAATAGTCTAGCAATCAACTGAAGACATTTGATTAATGATTCAGCTAAACCATTTTGAGTATGTTCCAATATTAATTCCAATATACATGCAATAATCATTAAATGCTTGAGACGTGAATTCACCAGCATTATCGAGACGAAAGAGAAATATGGAAATGTGCTCTTAATCTAATTAACTGAGCAAGCAGCCTCGCAAACGCCAGGTTGCGAGATGATAACAAACATACATGTGACCATCGAGTTGAGGCATCAATTAGAACCATAAAATATCTAAAAGTGCCACACGGTGGGTGAATTGGTCCACAAATATACCCTTGTATGCGTTCCAGAAACCTGATGGTTTCATCAATTACCTTTGTTGGTGAATGCCGTATAATCAATTTGCCTTGTGAACTAGCTGCACATGAGAAATCATTTGGGAGAATCTTCTGGCTCTTTAATGAGTGTCCACACGAATTATTGATTATTATCGCATAATTACAGAATCAGGATGGCCTAACCGGTCATGCCATATATTAAAATTTGCAGTAAACTTCTGATTTACTAGAACATTTGTCTTTATTGTACTTATCTTATTATAGTACAATCCAGAGGAGAATGCAGGTAACCTCTCCAAAATTCTTTTATTGACTTGGCAAATATTGGTTATTTGAAGGTATCCCACACCTCCTTCACATGTGGTCTCATGATATCCATTCTTACGAATATCCCTAAAACTCAATAAATTTTGTTGAGACTGAGAAGAGCATAATGCATCCATGCTTTCAAATTTCGGTCCCATAGGCAATAATATACTTGCTCTTCTGGAGCCTTCAATAACCTATGCGCTCACATAGACAGTGTTCACACTATTTCTTTTCATCATCACATTAGAAAAATGTCTCTTATTTTTCAGTATGGTGTGAGTAGTCCCACTGTCAACTAAACATAAATCTTCACCATCTATTGTCAATCGTAATTGAAGGGATTTCATCATATTCAAATAAATAAAAATAGTATTAATGCATAGATTACAAATAAATAAGATAAGTCAATGAGCAAATGCATCTCAATAGAATAACCAATAATTTTATTAAAATAAAATCATCCAATAAAATAATAATAATAATCCAAAAAACCAACATAAAACCAAAATGTTGAAATAAAATGAAAAACAAAACAATAGAGAATTCAATAAAAGCCATAGTTTGAATATCTAAATAGCCATAATTAAATCCAAATTTCACTCCTCCACTTCTGGGGCGATGAACTGAGCAGTCTCCAAATGAGTTGCATCACCATGATCAAAATCTTCAAGTGGGAAGTCTCCAAGTGAGAAGTCTTCATACGCAAGATTATTTGCTTCAGTTTTCTTCTCCTTTTGCTGAATTAATTGTTGATAGAACTCAACAATATGCTTTGGGGTACGACATGTACGAGACCAATGCCCATTTCCTCCGCAACGAAAATAAACATTGTTGATATTCTCTTGTTTGTTAGCGTCTTTACCTTCCCATTGCTGGTGAGAATTAGAGTTCTTGAAAGAACCTCCTCGGCCTCGACCAAATCCACGTCCATGTCCACGACCATGACCACGGCCACTAAAACCGTTGCCTCGTTCGTGGTGTTGTCCTTACCTCTAGAAGGATGTCTCATTCTCCTCTGGGAATGGAGCGGAACCAGTTGGACGTGATTCATGATTTTTCATCAACAACTCATTGTTTTGCTCAGCCACGAGAAGACAAGAGATGAGTTCATAATATTTCTTGAATCCTTTCTCACGATATTGTGTATGTAGGACAACACTATTCGCATGGAAATTGGTGTATGTTTTCTCCAACATATCCACGTCAGAGATATTCTCACCACATAACTTCAACTTTGAAGTTATTTTGAACATAGCCGAGTTATAATCAGCTACAGACTTAAAGTCATGTAGTCTCAAATGGATCCACTCGTAACGAACTTTTGGTAAGATTACAGTCTTCTGGTGATCATACCGGTCCTTTAGATTACTCCAAAGAATTTGCGGATATTTCAGTGTTATATACTCAACTTTGAGACCCTCATGGAGGTGACGGCGAAGGAAGATCATAGCCTTAGCCTTGCTTTGGCTTGATGTTTTGTTCCCTTCTTTGATCGTATCACCAAGATATGCTGAATCAAGGTGAACCTCAGCATCTAGTACCCAAGATAGATAGTTGTTGCCGGTGATGTCAAGAGCGGTAAACTCAAGTTTTGTGGGTTTGACATTCTATTTGCTCAAAAGATTATTGTGCTGATAACGTGTTATGAAAGAATATGAGAGAGGTGTTTATTCCATTTGGGAGACCAACTTTATATATGATACATATTAAGGTTTAAATTTACCCCTCTAATAGACTTAGACTAATAGACCTATAATAGATATCTATTAATGAGCTCATAACAAAAACAATATTTTAACTCACATATATTTTCGCTTAATATTATATAATTATATTCTTCCCAAAATATCTAGACGGGTTAATAATTAATATTTAATTTCACATGGCTTTAGTTGGTCCATTTGGGTGGAACGGTGCTGGTTATATTTATATGAACGTTTAATGCTCAATTTATAATTTTTATCCTTACAACCTAATTTTCTGTAGACACTTTATATAAATCTATCCTACCCTATATTTGTGAGTTGCACTTTGTATCTCACTGATATTCTATTTAACAATAAGAATGTTTTTAGATATGTTTGAGTACCTCCTTCAAGTAAGAATAACTAATAAGTAATAAAGAACACAAGTTACTATTGGTTTGAATAATCTAGGACCATATATTATTACCTATTGCTATGTGGAGTTGATATCATATATCGATCGATAGTTGATACTTGACAACCATATCCTTTGTTTGTGTAGTCGGCAAAGACAGAATATTTATCTTAATTTATTTACATTCTTGGAATCTTAATTATTTTATCTCAAGTTTTAGAATAAATTCATTTCATTCTTTCACCGTAATTTTTGGTGAAAATTAAAATCTATTCTTAATTACTGATTACAAATCAGATGAAAACAAATACGATGTTTCTAGTTTCTAGAAGTTACGCAATGAAATGTGTACGTAGTAAATATTTACACATATTTTTTGTTTTTATTTTGACGCCAAAAAAAAAAAAAAATGTGTTTATTGATTCAAGATTTTGAACTAAAAGTTTTCAGATCTTTTTCATCAATTATCTTATCCAAATACATTTTTTCAATACACCATGCTTAATATGGACAGTTTGTTCACACAAAAGCTTCTAAGGTTACAATTATCAAGGATAAACAGAAGACAAAAAGCCAAATAATGTAAGAAAATCATTGAGTACATTCTGAGAAGAAAAAAACCCATGGACAGTAACTAAGATGCATGTATAATTTGTATTAAGACACCCACTTCTCCAATATATATAGGAGTGTAACACAAGGATAATAAACATCAACATCTATCTCAAACAAATATATAATAATATCAACTCTTGAATCGTTTTCTGACTCTCTTTCAAAACAAAACATCTCATAAGAACGACAAAAGTCTTTAGCATCCTCATTCTATTATCTCTCTTCATCCTCTCGTCTCGTAAGTAATTCTCTTGCTCTTCTACATTACTATTCAAAATCTTATTTTTGGTATAATAATATACTTAAATGAATTGTAAATGGTGGATGATACAATATTTTGTTTGCATCGCAACGTTGTGATAGCATGATCTAATCATAGTTTAAACGTTGTAGCTATTGTCGAGGCTCGAGTTTTGGTTCAGGAGGAGACTTCTTTGTCCACAATTTATCCTCAAAAGGCTCGTTGCAAAGAAGGTTGTTCCTGTCAAAACCGAAATTTCAAGTTCTTAGCGGGAAAATCTGAAATTTCGGTTTTAACAGAAAAACTTGAAATCATATTTTTGGTGGAAAAACTTGAAATCACTTAACCAAGAAAATATGTAATAATATTTTTTCTCGGGAAAACTTCTAAATATCAGTTTTGGTGGGAATCACGTTTTTTGTAAGATAATTCAATATTACGAGTTATAATCATATTTTTTGTCGAAAAATACAAAGTCACGGTTATGGCGGAAAAATGTGGAATCACATGTCTAACAAAAAATATGTATATATATATATATATATAACCCATTTTTACGTGAATTTGAAAATCATAGTTTTGTGAATATTAATATAATGATATTTTATTTGATAAATAAAATTAACTTGTTTTAATAACATAATTTAATAATCAAAATTGGTTAGATATACATATACTATACTTATATACTATTTGGTTATCTTTTGTTCATACATTTGATTTGGTTATTTTGAAATTTGGTTAGCCAAATAGCCTAAATTTGACTTGGTTTAGTTCAAAGGGAAGGAATGAATTTAATTTTTCAAAATTAGTGAACTGAATTATGGTTTAGAACTTAAGATTCACTTGTCAATTTTGAAAAATTATTGACCACAAAATACTAACTCACAATTAGGCAGGTTTTACTTTAAAAATGTTGTATTTTTCTATTGTTATATTCTTAGTCTTCTTTTAAAAAGGTTTCATTTTCTAGATTAAACCATATTATTAGATGGTTAATTTGGGAAACTCATCAAATCATTTAAACCATACCCATTTAAACCTAACTCACTAAATTCATTAACTCGTTTAATCAATTAACTCATTATGATCCAAATGTTAAACTCATTGGGTTAATAAGTTGCTTTGGATAGGGTGGACATTGACCATTTTAACACCCCTATGGACAGTAATTAATTAATATGTATAATTTGTATCAAAACTACACCATTTCTCCAATATATATAGGAGTGTGCCACAAGGATAATAAACACCAACATATTCTCAAACAAACATCATTGTCTTTACTCTTGAAGCGTTTTCTGACTCACTCTTTCGAAATAAAACATCTCACAAGAATGACAAAAGTCTTTAGCATCCTTATTTTATTGTCTCTTTTCATCCTCTCGTCTCGTAAGTAGTTCTTGGCTTCTTGCTCTTCTACATTACCATTCAAAATCTTGATTGTGGTATATAATAATATACTTAAGTGACTTGTTAATGGTGGATAATTACAATATTTCGATTTCTACAATAAATAAATATATATATATATATATATATATATCTTATTCATATTAGCATGATCTAATCTTAGTTTAAATGTTGTAGCTATTAGAGGCTCGAGTTTTGGTCCAGGAGGAGACTTCTTTGTCCCACCAAAAGTTTGGTTGCAAAGCCCCTTGTTTCTATTATTGTCAATTCATCTATGGTTGTTCATGCTATTGCTTTCCTCCGGGTGCTGTAGTGCCTAAATCTATAGAAGCTAAACTCAAGATCTGAGAAATGTGCCTTTTGCTTTAAAACAAAAAAATTCAAAAATAATAATATTGTGCAGCATGACAAAGCACAATTTTTGTATTAAATCATTAACCATATATTTATAAAATCGAATTTTCAAACTAATTTTTTTCCGTAAATATGATAACCAAAACATCTAATCTCCCTTTCCGTGCTAAAAAATATCCAATTTCTCAAACCAAGAAACTAAACAAATAGTATCTCTAAAATCAAACAAGTAGATGATCAAGGTGATTGGAATATGTATTTAGTTTTTCATTGTTTTTGAGATGTACAAGAGAGAAAACTTATGCATACAAAAATAAAATCAAACAAGCAGCCTGATTAATGTGATTGTGATCTATTAGACCAAGGAGAACAATTTATATTTCACTGTTGGTGCACTAATATGATTCAGTACTACCCACCGGCGGATCCAAGAATTTATTTTTAAATGTGTCAAATAATAATGTATGAAGAAAAAAAATGGATAAAGGTCAAGTTGGGATTTGAACTCTGGTTAAAGGTGACATAGAAAAAAAGGTAAATGACCTCATGTCTCATCAAATCGTTACGGTTAAACAATGTCTAAGCGTAAAGGAAGAGTCTATACTAAGCGCAAGCGCAAGATTAGACGACAAAAATTTCCCCCAAATCAATCCTCCTTCGCACCGTTCCAGTTCGATCAACATACAACTAACCTTAGCATCGCCACCACTCAAAACCACGAGTTTTCCACCATAATCCACCATTCTGGACCAAGAGCGAATGTTAAGTAATCCTTTAATACCTTTCACAGATCTCCATTTCTTCGTATCCGGATCATACACGGCAATTTTATTATCCGTGCCAAGAGTATACAACATGTTGTCAACCATAAAGTTATAGAGAACGTATGACAACAGCCAAGAACACAATCAACACCTCTAAAACAGAATACTTTATTAGAAATCTCTTAAACAATCTTTCGATCTGTTTAATCAGAGTTATGAGATTACAAGATCCTTCTTCTAATCTCTCCTGACCAATCTCTAATCTATCCCAAAGTATTCCTAGACTTCACACACTTGATTTATCTTTGATCAAGTTGTGACTACAACTAACCCAATAGTTCACAAAAAACCTTTGCTGAACTCTTGACCTAGGTCTTCTTAATTCTGTGTCGGCTACTGATCTTCACAATGATCGTACTCTATATATACCTAACTGAGTTTCCTTAATTCTCTCATCTTAGTTTCCTTTCTTCTAGATTCTCGAATCTCCTTAGCTTGCTGCTCACGCAACTCCACACGTTATACTTGTTGCCTTATTCATGGCTTTCCTCTTTTGTACGTATAGCATCCATCAAGCTGTGCAATTTGAAGTATCAATGTATTCTCAATCTCCCCCTGTTTATCTGAATGTGGCACCTCGAACACCTGTTTCACAATAACACAAGACGAAGCAATCCGCATACTAAAAACAAACAAATGCCCAAAATAACCATTCAAGGATGCATTAATAAAAGACATATATGTTCTAATACATACCAAAAAACTAACATGTTAACTGGCATAGACTTCATATGAGTTCTAACATAACCAGACATGAGATAAAAAACAACCAAAAAGAAAAAAAGACAAAGAGAAAATCAGAGATTGATGTCATCATCAGACTCCTCCATTTCCACATCCTTCTTCGCCGAGGGCTCGCAGGTACAGCCAGGGGTACGCTTACAAATACAACCATATTCTCCCCCTGTGCGAGTGCACATACAGATAAACACCAAAAGCACACATAACAAGACACCCAAAAGAGAAAGAAACTTACTTAGCATTCGGGAGAGAACTATGTGAAACATCCGGTTCAGCTGTTTGAAGTCCTTGGAAAAGTCTTGTAGAGAGGCCCGAGCAGAAGCACAAGGAACAGAGGATGATGGTGTCTGATCTGGTACAGCAGATGACTCAGCTTCTGGCGGTTGATGATCTCCAGCAGCCCGAGGGTCCATAGGAACAAGTAAAGGTGCCTTAGACTTCTTCATACTTTCTTGCACATAAACATCCATATCGATTTGAAATATGAGGAACTGATAGATAAGATTTGGATACACTAGACGGGTATTGACTTTTCCTTTAAGCGAAGCAACGGATTTGATCTTCTTAAGAACCATGTGACCAAAGTCAATTGAATCCCCTATAGAGCAATCTGATGTAGCAGAGTCAGACGTTTCTTACTGACTTTATGCCGATTCTTAGAGGGACTCCAGTTGAAACAACACAGATGATGAAGAGCATACATCGTTGGTGTGAAATTTGATGACTGCATGTCTTCCCAACAATTTCTCAAGCCTCCTGTGACAAATTTAACAGCTGCATCCACATTGTCACCAAGTGGGGGACCAGTTCCAATCACTTCCGTTGACACAATGATGTCAAACATCTTGTTGATCAGTGCAGCAGTACACTCATACATTCAGCCTCTAACAAAGATCCTTGGAATACCCTCAATCTCTTGCATGTCAGGAATATTCACATAAAATTCACGCACCACATCATCATAATAAGGTTGAACATCAATCGCAGTATAGATCAAACCAGCAGCTTCCACAATCCTTTCTACCTCTATCAGCTTGGAGTGTTTAGTGGGTAGTACCTTTTGATCGAGAAACTTCATACCCATCAAAGTCTGATATCGAGCAGCGCCGTCTTCCGTGAGAAAGTGATCATTGTATGGAGGATGGGTAGGTCGTACCAGATTAGGGTAGCTTTCAATTAGGAGAGATTGTTGTTCTTGATGGTCTAGATATCGAGGCAATGGGTCTGGATAAACGGGAAGAGCATCGTCTTCATCATTAGTGTCTGGATCAGACTCGATTTCAGGGACATCGGTAAAATCCCCATATGCATGTCGAGAAAAAATCTCTACGGGTGAAGAGAAGGAGTGGCGTTTGCGTTTGCTAGTTGGCGGTCAAGGTGGAGAGGCTTCGGATTCATCAGAGACCAAGTCTTCAATAACAATGAGTGTTGGATCGGGATAAAAAAGTACTAGCGCACGAGAGTTCGTAGCAGTTCTTTCACGCGCTAGATCAGCGAGCATCTTTGCACAAGCAGCACGAGTCTTTGGGGCCATGGGAGAATTGAGAGACAAGCGGCACGGGAGAGGAAAAGAGAGACAGAAGAGTATTCCTCAACTAGGGTTTGAGGAAATTCAAGAGACGCGGAAGCAAATTTAGTATGAGGTTAATGGACTTGGGCCTGCATACTCAAGCAGCTTGTTAGAAAACAACAACATGGGCTGAAGCCCAAAACTTATGGAATCCAAAAATGCATTTCTTAAGTAGTTTAGATAAAAAAACAGAAATAACTTAACACCATTGACTGACTAAAAAACTCAGTGTTTTTTTCATACACGCACAAAAGACAGTCATTGGCATATTTGACAAGTGAATCTAGACAAGGTAGGACAATGAAAACCAATACTAGTAACTCAGAGAATAGTTAAAATTAATATTTCTTGCACATTTTTACTTAAGAGTCATGGAACTTATCCTGCAGCACACAGACGGCTGATGAGTTTGAAAAACTCATTTCAATAACTGAGGAAGCAATCCTCATCAGGACAAACACCCCATCCCTACACATATAACCTTAAAAGCGCGATTCGCACACACACACAAGTCAATCTAGTAGTAAACAAAACATGAATTTCACTGATCTTACTTTAGGTGACCATAACTTTGATTCGGGTGAGATATTGACATTCTCATGAGACGAGCATTAGGANAACCTAAGTGACATCTATCTCATGACATGCTTATTTATGCTTATTTGTATTCGTTTGTAATGTGTGTACTACATGATTGACAAGATGTGTAAACAATCGTCTTCTGAACTTATATGTATAAAGATGAAGTACCTGCCATGATGTGCTACTGAAATATTGTTGCCCATCAGTATGTCACTGTCCTGCCACCACCGACTCTCAAGCAATAAACAGTCAATTTTAGAAGGAGCATATTACTAAGGACTTGCGAAGTCTTAGGAATGTATTAGCATCTAATGGCTTGGTGAATATGTCTGCTAACTGATTCTCTGAGCTAACATGATTAATTTCTATGATCTTTTCCTCAACTAATTCTCTAACAAAGTGATGCCTTATGTCTATATGTTTAGTGCGAGAATGATCAACTGGATTCTTAGATACAGCTATAGCGCTCATGTTATCACAAAAGACTATCATGGGTTGTGTTAACGACTTATTATAATCATCTAGCATATGCTTCATCCAAAGTAGTTGAGTACAACAACTTCCTAATGCAATATATTCGGCTTCAGCAGTTGAGGTTGTCACACAATTCTGTTTCCTACTATGCCAAGATATTAAATTGTTACCTAGGTAAAAATAGCCCTCAGATGTGCTCCTCCGATCATCTAGACTTCCAGCAAAGTCCGAGTCACAGTATCCTGCAAGATGAGAGTTTGTTTCTTTGGTGTAGAATACACCAAGATCAACTGTACCTTTAACATATCGCAGTATCCATTTGACAGCAGTGAGGTGCGACACGCGAGGACTAGCTTGATAACGAGCACACAATCCCACACTTAAACATAGATCGGGTCTGCTGGCTGTAAGGTAAAGTAAGCTACCTATCATAGCTTTGTACAACCTTTCGTCCACTTTCTTTCCATCCAAGTCTCGATTGAGTTTTACAGTGGTACTCATTGGAGTGTCTATCTCCTTGCTTGTATGCATGTCAAACTTGGAAATCAGTTTCTTGGCGTAAGCACTTTGTGACACAAAAATCCCTTCCTTCATTTGCTTGACTTGTAATCCGAGAAAGAAATTCAACTCCCCAACCATGCTCATTTCAAATTCCTTAGTCATTGTCTCAACAAATTTCTTAACAAGGTTGTCACTAGTTGCTCCAAAAACAATATCATCCACATACACCTGGATCACCAAAATGTCTGAACCTTGTTCATATATAAACAGAGTCTTATCGACATTTCCTCGTTTGAACTCGTTGTTAATCAGAAACTGAGCTAATCTTTCATACCATGCTCGTGGAGCTTGTTTTAAACCGTAGAGAGCCTTCTTCAAACGATAAACATGATCAGGAAATTTTGGATCTTCAAAGCCTGTAGGTTGCGAGACATATACTTCTTCTTGAAGTAATCCATTCAAGAATGCACTCTTGACGTCCATCTGATACAATTTGATGTTCAGATCACATGCTATACCAAGAAGTAGTCGTATAGACTCCAAACGAGCAACTGGTGCAAAAGTTTCATCAAAATCCACCCCCTCAACTTGTGAGTATCCTTGAGCGACCAACCGAGCTTTATTGCGAGTCACATTACCAGCTTCATCCAGTTTATTCTTAAAGATCCAACGAGTGCCAACAACATTAACATGTGATGGTCGAAGAACTAAATCCCACACATCCAGGCGAACAAACTGTTCAATCTCTTCATGCATAGACGAAACCCAAAATTCATCCAGAAGTGCAGCTTCCCAATTTTTTGGTTCAATCAGCTAAACAAAACAAGCAAGACGAATCATATCAGCATAGTTTCGTCGAGCTCCTCTGGTGACACGTCCAGATTGAATATCTCCAATAACATCATCTGCAGAGTGATTTCGATGCACATGTGGTTGCGATGGTTCCGTCATGTCCTCTGTAGAGACTGTAGTTTCAGGGTTATTTTCAACAGAAGGAGTGAGCAAGGGTGAGTCCGATCGTGATTCAGGAACAGAGGTATTTTGTGCCTTAAGTTCCTCATAATGAACACCATGTCTGTCATCAAACACAACATTAACTGACTCCATGACGGTTTTAGTCCTATGATTGTAGACTCGAAATCCCCGACTGTTTGTTAGATACCCAAGAAACATCCCTGTATCACTTTGAGATTCGAACTTTCCAAGATCCTCTTTATCATTTAAGATATAACAGATACATCCGAAGACATGAAAGTAACTAACATTTGGTGCTTTCCCATTCCAAATTTCATAAGGAGTCAGCTGCGTATGTGGCTTGACATAGACTCGGTTAATTATATAGCAGGCTGTATTAACTGCTTCTGCCCAAAAGCGTTGTGCAACTATGTTGCCGTGCATCATGGCTCTTGCCATCTCCTACAAAGTTCGATTCTTTCTCTTCACTACGCCATTTTGCTGAGGTGTGCGTGGAGTAGAGAACTGTCTGATGCCCTGATCCTGACAAAAACGTTTAAACTCCTCATTCTGAAATTCCCCTCCATGATCACTTATGATATGAGATATACCTCCTTTCTGAGTTTGAAGTTCAAGAGCTAATAGTCGAAAACTTTCAGTAGTTTCTGATTTTTCTCTGAGAAAACGCACCCATGTAAACCTGGAGAAGTCATCCACCAAAACAAATACATAACGTTTCCCTGCCATACTTTCAGTTTGCACGGGACCCATCAAATCCATGTGAACCAGCTCTAGAATCTTAGAAGATCCAATGTCAGCAACCTTCTTTTGTTGAACCTTGACCTGTTTGCCTTTGTTGCACGCTTCACATACAACATCTAATACTGAATTCAAATGAGGAACACCTCTGATTACTTCTACATTAACAAGTTTGTTAAGTGTCTGAACATTCACATGACCCAAGCGTTTGTGCCATAGATCTAGCTGTGATTCAGTGGCAGACAAAACACTTCTTGGATGGCTTCCAAAGATAGCAATTTTTCCCTGACCTCACACCGTAGAGAACTACATTCTCGTTCGCATCTAGTGCCGGGCAATCTGTGCTGGTAAAGATGAATTTGAGTCCTTCATCACAAAGTTGACTGATACTGATCAAATTTGCTCTTAGTCCTTCTACGTAATACACATTGACAAGCTGAGGCTGATCTTTGTCTCCAATTGTGCCAACAGCCCTGATTTTACCTGTACCGCCATCCCCGAAAGTAACTTTTCCTCCTGAGATGTGAGAATAGGTTGTAAGAAGGTGTGACCCCCCTGTCATGTTTCTGGAACAACCACTATCGAAATACCAAGCATCTGGTTCTGAACTCTCACCAGACATGTAGGCAACACGTGCAACTGTCTCTGCTTCATAAGTTTGAGTTAAGTGAATTTCAGAATCTGACTCATAATCCGCTTCATCGAAAACAAGGGATTCCTTGTCAAATCTCACTTGTGCTCTGTAGCACACACCTTGATGTTCTACCATCGGTTCATACACATCAAGTTTGTTGTACAGATCCTTCTTAGACACCCAAAAACTAAAACAGTAACGAGGTTCAAGAAAGCATTGACCTGATTTCCAAATCTGATGTATCTTGTTCTTGCGTTGAAAACAATATCTTGCATTGTGTCCATCACGGCAGCAGTGAGAGCAGTTCCATCTTGATCTCTTCTTCGTCGGATTCTTCTGAATACGCATTGAGTCTTTCTGATTCGTGCCACTGAATTGAGAGAGGTTTTTTGGTTGATTCCGTTGAGTAGAGTGTTTCTGAGCAGTTTGGGCTTCGAGACTTGTTGCAGGAACAAAACGATCAAACACAATGTCCTTTTGAAATGGTACTTCCACCACAGTTCTCTGTTCTTTGAAACCAAGTCCCCAGTTCACTGAACTTGGCTGTCCAACGGTAAGAATATGATCAAGAGCTTCAGTCCCTTTTGTCATCATTCGTACCTTCTTATGATTTTCACTGAGTTCATGTTGCAGATTCCTTGACTTCCCAAGTTCTTGATGTAATTGTTCACTCATCAAGACGATCTTCTTTTCAACTTTTTCTCGTTTTGACTTTTCATCCAGAAGCTCTTGTCTAACCTTCTGAATGTCACTCGCTAAGTCCTTAGCTTTCTCCTTTTCAGCTTGAATGCTCAGATCCATTTCAAGCACATTCACTTGTTCTTCTGATATATCGTGGATTTTATGGNTTTTATCGAGTCTTTTAGGTGTTTTTCTAGTCTTTACTAGTATTTACAGGTTAAAGCACATATTTGGTGATTTTGGAGCATTCTAGAGTGTTTTGGAGCTTTTGGAGGCAAACTAGCAAATGATGATGCAGAACCAGTCAGAAGGGCTTCAAAGATCATATCAGATGGAGGTCTTTCCGATAGAATTTCGATCTCATACTTTGACACAAGATAGGAAATTGAGTTAGCTTCACTTTGGTGGTGGTTTCAA